>JAJKFJ010022655.1:0-43410 GCA_027382625.1 Tetmemena sp. SeJ-2015 | reverse complement strand
TAAAGTAGCAGGATCTTGATAAAAGTAGGTCTTAAAAGTGAAGAATAAAGAGAAGTCTTGGCTGTAATCTAAAAGCAAGCTGAACAAGCTAACTGCTAAGCCAAGCTCAACTTAAATTATATTACTAATTTAAGCTTAGGTTTTGAAATTGTTAAAAGTAAATTAACTTATTCGAAGCTAACAGAATGGAAATATAGTAAATAAATAGGGCCATTACGAAACTCACCCATTAGAAATCCAACAGAAGGTATTAATATCAAAGGTTAGAAAGGAAAAAGATTTAATTATAGATATGAGTAATTATATCTTACATTACAGTTAAAGATTAGTTAAGGAAGGTTTTTTCCTTCTCCATTAGAACCCCTTTCGCCCACTCATTGAATTTCTATTTTAATAATTCCCAGGTTTACACCTAAAAAAAGTCCAAGTGAGTATTAAATTTTTTTACAAAATTTTGTTTCACATCATGATTTTCAAATTAAATTTTAGCCATTTGTCAAGTCTCCATTTATGTTTAGAAAAATTCTTTAATTTTCTAAGTAAAAATTTAAAAGTAGATTGTTATAAAATAAAAGCATACTTCGCTTTAGTTTGAGTGCACTTGCTAGTTAGTGGGTGAGCCTGGAAATTATTAAAATAGAAATTCAATTAGTGGGAGAAGGGGTTCTAATGGAGAAGGAAAAAACCTTCCTTAACTAATCTATTTCTGTAATGTCAGTTATGATTATTGATGTCTATATTTAAAATGGCTTCTCTTATAACCCTTTTTTGGAATTGTATTATACTGAAGAATTTTTTGTTTTAGAGAATTAATAACTTTACAGAAATACAAGTTTTTATATGTAGTAGACAGTATAAGTGCATTGTTTTTTAACTTTTGTATGAAATTTTGAAATACTAGTCCTTAAACTTGATCTAGTTCTAGAATTGTAAATCAGTTTGAGCAATAGTGAAAATGCAAAGAGTGAAATTTTTTAAAATGCAATGAGTAGAAACCTAAAAAAGTTAATAAGGTTGAGAATTGAAATAATAATGAGATTTCGAAAATGGATTAAGACTTAAAACTTAACTTATTTATCATTACTTATTTAAAAAAATTATGAGCCCTTTTTTTAAATATTTCAGGGGTTATGTTTTGATAGTTTTACTATCTTCCTTAAAAAGAGTTGTCTTCACTACTTATATGAATAAGGATCTCCATGTATAGTACTTGGACCAGGTATGGCGAGATTGCTTCCATTGTAGCGTATAAATTATTATTTGAAAAATTATTAGACTTTAATTTACACTTTATTATCTATTAAATTCTAGTCCTTAATATTAATAGCCCAATTTTTTAAAAAAATTTCAGCTTTAACTTTAAGGCCTAAGAACAGGAAACCCTTGTAATGTAAAGCTCCTTATTGGTCAAGCAGGAATTTTCATGCACCAGAAGTTATTAAGTCATGCGGAAACATAGGGGAAGTTTGAGCATAAGATTTTGAACTCGGGCTTATTTACTATAAAACCTACCTCTTTAAAAGTCAGTAAAAATAATAAAAGCAGTGGCTATTTATTGCAAAAGCTGACTTCCTAGCCAGTAGTGTAAAATCGAGGCTGAACTTATAAATTTACAGTTGTATATCTTTATGGAATAGCTCCTTAACGCCCCTATTTATTTATTATTTTCCCTTCCTGTTAAACTTTTGTAAGTTGATCTACTTTTAACAATTTTATATATCAAATTAAATTAATAATATAAATTCTTATGTTTGAGACAATATTTTAAGAGCTTTTGCTGTGTGTATTATACAGATTATAGGAGGTACTGTGCTGCCCTAAACATTATTATAGTAGGAATTTTAATTAAAATTGGTGATTGGTTAAAATAATAAATGGAGAGTTGTAAAATGGTGCCAATTGAAATTACAGATTCATCCCTGATTTGCAGCTTGTTCGATATCTTATTAAAAATTAACATGAAATTCTTCTTTAATCATCTCTACAGCCCCTCTCATCAGCGAGATATGATGCGCGCATTCTTCTTCTTCCTCATCTTCAAGCTATTCAAGACTTGTGTCGCTTATAACTCTTTACTGAGCGCTCCCACAAAAAAGTTACAAGGTTAAAAAGTTCTTAGAATTTGATGATGAATCGAATGGTCTAATAATTATTAATAATGAACACACTTCAACTGCCGATGATTTATTCCATTTATATTTAATATGTAATTTAATTCTCTATATTAAATTCTCAGCTATATTAATTTAATGAAAAATAATTCATCCTATTATTGTTTTTTATCTGAAACCTAAAGGACATGTAGTTCTAATGTTAGTATCATATTTTATAAGATAGTTGGTGAATACAGCTTATTAATTGCTCATTCCTTACACTTCTTCAATAAGTGAGAGGTCTTGAAATTTAACATAGGCAGCTAAATCTATCATCCGCTTTGAAAGTTGAACTCTATCAGTTATCGCAAATTCTTCTCTCCTCAAGGCTCTGTTAAAATCTAATATTTAATTAAGTTCCATATTCTAAATTCCTTAATTGATAGTCTTAAATTTTCGACACCAGAAATAGTTTAAGCTGGAGGAATATTTGCAAATGCTTTATCATTAAAATTTAAATATAATTTGTAAATATTAGAATAAATGAAATGGACAAAAATACTATGTAAATATTTTTTATGGTTAATAATTTTTATTATTTAAATTATTTTGTTTTCTAATTAAAGCTTGCTTACAACTTGCTATTCTTTAAAAACTACCCAAAGTTGATTGCACTATATTAGTGTCATCTAAATTAATCCAAGAATAAACAAGATTCAACTAAATTATTATATCAAAATTTAATATAGAATAAATATTAAATTAATTAAAAAATTTTAAGTATATAAAATTAAAATTATCTTCTTTATCTAAATTCGAAATTAAAATTATTTTTTTTATATAAACTTTAACTTAAATTAAATCCATGATTGGTTAAATTATTAATGAAAAATGGAACTTTATGACAGTTTAAATAATTAAATATTCCCAATCTGACAATCTGGAGCTTGCTTAATAGCAATTTAAAATAAAATACGAATTTATTCTCTCATAAAAGCCCAGCGCCTATCATCAGCAAGCTCTCTTTAACATAAAATAATTTGCTTGCTATTATTAAAGTCGTTTATAACTTTTTGCTGAACGTAGAGTCAATGATTAAAGCTCTTAGAATTAAATTTTAATCTAAATATAGTGACATTTGCCTAGATTTATCATTGATAGATAGAAACTCTGCTTTTTATATAAGTAGTAGTGTTTTAGTCCTTACAGCATTATAAGAGTTTTTATTTAAGATTTTGAGAATGCTGGTGGCTGATCCACTATTTATGTTGATAATTAAGAAAAACAACCTTTAATTAGAAAAAGTGGTTTATCAATACTTGGCCTCCAATGAGGACTTACAGTTCTATTTTGCAAGATGGCAGACTAGAAGTTAGAGCTCCCTCTTCCATGCTTTACAGAAGTAAACTGAAAGCCTTTTGAAAAATCGTGGCTGATTCGGTTAATAGAATAATAATTATTTCAATATTAAAAATTGCAATATTATACAGCATTTGAATATATTATAATCAAATTATATCTTAATTTTCAAATAAATAATTAGTATGAAAAAGATTTTGTTGAGCCGAGTTCGTAATAGCAAAATGGTACCATTTATTTTCTGTAAGATTCGGACTATGCGCAAGAGCTTCAAAATTATTGGCATCTTAAATTTAAAACTAAAGATGCCTGTTTCCCATCGTGTCTTCCTAAATAAATATATCAAAGTAAGTACCAGTAGGGCAAATACATTAATTGTCAGTTGTCATTAAAAATAAATACGAATATAAATTAATGGCAAGTTACTATAAACAGTGAGGAACTCAGAATAAGTTCTATATTTAAACCAGAATTCTAAAGACCAGTCAACTGAAAATTTATATGAGGTAAAATCCAGCTCTATAAAATTTGAAATACTTTGTGTGACCTTCAACTCTATAGTCTTATAAGCGCTTTTTATCTCTACATATTTATTGAGGTCTTCATCGTAGTAAGAGTTAATCTACCCTAAGATGGGAGAAGAGCCATATTCAGAATAGTAATCTATGTCAACCCAAAGGACAACTTTCTCCTCGGACTAATGATTATAATTGACTAGATTTACCTCGTAACATAAAATTTAAATAATATTGATGGTAACCAAAAGCAGTTTCGTATAAAATATATCCTCCTCCTTCTTTGAATCTATAGTATCCTAATAACTTTTAATTCAAACCTACTTGACTTGTATATTAAAACAGCTCTTGGAAGGGTACAGAAGATAACCGCCCTAAATTTCTATATTAAAATTTACCCTCAAAGTTTGGAATATCCCTAGAAAAATAAATAATTTAAGGATAAAAACCGTTTGGGGGAAACTAGATGATTTTAAAATTGGTTCTGTATATTTTTGCAGCTGCTTTGCAAAATTTTGCTAGTTATAAATTACTTGTTCTAGATTTTATAAACGATTGTTTTCCTAATTATACTTTTTTTTTTTTAAATTTTAAAATTCAAAAGGCCTATTTAAAACTTTTTGAGAGGACGAACAAGATTATTCTCTAATAGACCGTAATATTTTCTTAATTGTTATTCACTCTTATCTTATTCTCTCCCTCTATGAACATATATTTTATAAAGGAAGATCATGCTTCTACTGCAAATTTAGACAAATTAGGTGTAACTTTTAATAATTTACAGGCTATTTAAAAGAGGACCAACTTGAGCCTAATTTATAATTTAATTACTATATAAACTAATATCGAGGCATTAATTTAATTAATTGAAAATTAATAATCAAGAATGGCAAAATTAAATCCCTAAAATAAAAAGAAGGAGGTTGGTCTCTCCCTATAGCTCTTCATTAGAGTATGTATAAAGAGCACCCCATACCTTAAACTCCTTTAGAGAAAAGTAATAGCAATCTCCAGAACATATCAGGATTGAATATTAATACAATTTAGGAATTAATTGCTAATCAAATTATTAATAAATAATAATGTCATCATATCCCTCGAGCTTAATGTTCAAGTATTTTTTTTTGAAGGACTCAATTATAGAGCTATAAAGGATATAAGCATTTTAAAACTAAAACTTTAAATTATTAAAGTTTCCTATCTCACCTCTCAAGATTTTAAAAAGAATCTTATATTTAATAAAAATTTTTTTTATTTTTTACAAAAAAAATAATGAATGAGAATAAAATTATGATTTTATGGCTAAAATGTATATGATTGATTAATTTAACAATAAAACTGATTATTTTTATTATAAAACTTATTTTCATCTATTTAAAACTGCAGTTAAATTGTTTTATTATTTTTTATTTTAGCGTTATAAATATTATGAGTTGTCTACATTTCCAAGGTTAAATGAGCTGATAGGAGCAGTTCCCATTTGAGTTTAACCGTTCTCAAATAAGTTAAGTGAATTTGCTGGATCAATTTGAAAGTTCAAATGATTTAAAATATATTTTATAAGATTCCAACTACCTTAAGTTGTTAATGAAAGTGCTCCAGAAAATAAAGAATTGCCATTAATTGAACTTGAAAATGAATTTAGTGAGCTGCTTTCTCCAATCACCAAGTTTCCAGATAAAAAATTGTATTTAATAAAAAAGTTTTACCAGGACTTGTAAAAGTTTTTTTCATTTTTTTTAATTTAAAACTCTTAATAAGTATTTTGTTTTATCAAATATTTATTAAAAATTGTTTAATATAATTTAATAATTGATTATGAATTTAAATTTACTTCTTAATTTATAATTTTAAAAATCTCTATGAAGTTCCAATAAACCTTAAATTTTATATAGCATTTAATAATATTAGAAATGATCACAATATTAAATTAAATATCTCTAATAAATATATTTCAAATTCTCTTTTTATTTATTTTTTTAGGGATATTATAATATATAGAAGCAAGTCTCTTAAGTCAAAATTAATAAATTACCTATAAAATAAATAATTAAACTTGATGAAATTCATTTAAAAATAATCTCGTAAATCTTACATTTTCTATGGCATTAAAATATTTTGGTATGAATTCGAATTCACAATTGCAAAGAAATAAATGATTTCTCTTTATTTTAGAATTTTTACTTTCAATTATTGTAAATGGAACTTATCATAAAATTAAATTATACTTATTCCTTTGATTAATTTATAAGA
This sequence comes from Tetmemena sp. SeJ-2015, assembly GCA_027382625.1. Lineage (NCBI taxonomy): Eukaryota > Ciliophora > Spirotrichea > Sporadotrichida > Oxytrichidae > Tetmemena > Tetmemena sp. SeJ-2015. Next base: position 37,190 of record JAJKFJ010022655.1, on the reverse strand, counting down.
TGAGTACTTAAGCTGGAAAATATTGCCTATAACTAATGTTGGCATAGCAATTAACCAAAACTCCACTTATATCTTAGTCTATATAGATACTTCATCGTATAATCTTAGATATAAGTTGTTGTAGGGCTTCTAGTGAGAGGAAAATACAAACAGTTACTCGGTCTCGCACCCAGAAGAAGTTTTAATTTAATGGGTACTGCAAATTAAATATATCATTTACAAAAAGAGGAATTCAGAGACCAAAATATTGTAGAATATGTCTCTAACATAAAATACTGCCTTCCAAAAGAATAGTATTATAGATTTAGAATTTATTTTTTAAATTAAAAATATATTGGGAGGAGTTATCTATCCCTGCCAGAATTAAATAGTTTTTAGTTGATGTTTTAGCAATTAGGTTTAAACTTTAACCATTTGTAGATTTGTTTTATTAACTCAATGATGGTGTACTTTTAAAATTGGTTTACGACTTAATTGTGCTAATGTACTCAAGCTCGAGACTTATGATTTTACCTAGAGATGCTTATTCAGCCGCAGTGTTTAGTAATCTGTTATCATTCCATTTGTTACTCATTAAAAAATACATAATATGATATTGTGAGTTTCTTTTTTAATTATCTTCCCATAACATTAGCTAGATATGATGTACACACTCTTCTCATTCTTGAATATCATTTTCTTCAAAATTTTTGCAGGTTTTAACTCTGGACTGAGCTCTCCCACTCTAAAGTCACACGGAAAAAATTCTTAAAATTTTATACTTTATTGAAAAGAGTTATAATTATTAAATCTAAGATACTTCAACAATTACAATTTCAATTCAATATATTTTTATATCTATTTTAATTTTCTTTTTAATTAGATTATCAGCTAAGATAATTATAATCATGCGAGTCAAACGCGAAAATACTCAAAAATAACTACATGATCCATCCTATCTCAGTTCCATTTTGACTCTAAGGTATGGATGTAGTCACCCTTATCAGTAGTAATAGCCAGTTCTCAACATCAACTCCATCGCAAAAATGTTGAGAGTGCCAGCGCGCACTATACTCTCGCATTTGAAAGTTGCAGATGAGAAAGTTAGGAGTTGCAGCTGTTCCTCATCGCACTTCTAAGTTTCAAGATGTCACATCAATTATTATTGATCCTCAAACTCTTCGCCACTAAGCGCACTTCAGTTTGGAGTAGCGCGCGAAGATCTTCCATAGATAGTTTCCTTATCTCAAGATCTCTCCGTAGACTGTAGCAAACATCTATCGTTGAAATGGCATAAAAGTACAAAACTATGAATCGAGTGAAGCGCGTTATAGACTTCACTAAGCCATTTTATTATAATAATCTGAAATATATTTACGACTAGCTGCTCAGGTGTGAGTTGTATGTGCTGACGAAGCTGTGTTCACACACAACACCTTCATGAAGAAGAGTTGGTACAAGAAGCACGATAACATAGAAGTTTACGAGTAGAAAGTAAATATAACTACAAGTAGGTTTTTACCTAGGAGGACTCCTCGGACACTTACTAGAGGGTAGGCTCACCCAATTTTCTCGTATCTGTTTTTAAAAGTACACAATCTTTGAGTAAATATACCAATCTGCTAATCGCGACAGTTTAAATTTAATAGATATAATAAAAAATAAAGCCATTTAATTCAGGCGGGGATATATAGTGCCTCTAACGAATAAATAATATATTTCTTAATTTTAAAAATATCAATTCAAAACTATAATACTTGTTAGATTTTAAAATATAAGTTAGTATTTACCGTTTAAGAGCTCATCTCATAAAAGAAAAGCGGAGTGTAAGCCAGAGCAATGTTTGATCCATAAATTTTGAAATCGATTGATCTGTATTGGTTTATGGCCAACTCTCTTTTGTTTAGAATTCTAGTGAGAATCACGAGTTGATACACATAGAGATTCAAGGTCGTAACTATCAAAGCGGAAGAAGATGGCATGGCAGAGGTCAAAATACTGAGGGACATCTTAGGATTAATTTAAATAATTTGATTATTCTGCAAATAAAGAGTTGCAGAGCCCAAGCTATTTGAGACTAAGGCAACATTAATAAAAATAAATAAACATACTACCACGAATTAAGAGGGAAAGTGCCCTGACTTGTCTTAGAAGCTGAGTTGATTAAATTTGTAACTAAAATGCATAAACCCTTTTCTAATAATAATTACCTGTTATTTGATTCGCAGAGGTGAGAGATATTTTCAGAAAACCTGAAATTTGTAGCATATCTATGTTTCCATTATTGCACATGGCCCAGAAATGAATAGTATAAGCAGAGACATCACTCTGAAGCTGATAACTCAGAGTTAAATAAAAACAATTTAAAAGTCGTTTAAGATGTAAGTTTTACAATAAAGAAATCATTAGAAAGGTCAACTAAAGAATAAATTAACCTAACAAAATAATTACAAATAGAGTCATGGGGTAATATACGAGTCACCTTCGTAGCTGACATCAACTTAATCGAAGTAAACACTTCCAAAAGTCGATGCACACAAAAAAATAAAAATAAATGCTACTTGTAATCAAATAATTAGTTGATTATGACCAAGCAAGAATTAATTTATAATTTAAGATCAATTAGATACTGAAATTATGAAATTGAGTGACTTAGAGGAAAATAATGAAGCTAATTGGAGTCGTATAAGAATCTAGGATTTCTCATGAATTGAATATGATTGGTAGTCATAAACCTTTAGAAATAAACTAAATTATCATTTACAATATTTATTTATTATCTGTATTGTAAAAGATTCTCACGTTTTGAATGAAAATAAGTAATTTTGAATGTAGCCAGACCAGCTGGATTACGAGTTAGCACCCGAAGGTCCACAGCCTATCATAAGAGTGCTACTGACTTGCCATTAAGAATATATGTTTGAGTACGTTCCTAAAAGATTTCCATTCATAAAAGTAGCCAATTTAGCTATTGAAATGGACCCACCTCCTACTTAAAATAATAGGTAGCAGTACTATATTTAAAAAATATAAGTAGTATAAAGTGCATCTTGGATCACCAGCCTGCAATAGATTATAAAATATAATTCTCTAATTCTATAAAATTAAGACAAAAAATTTTTTTCCTGAAAATCTTCAGCATTTTCTTAATCCATCTCTAGAGTTTATTATATAGTTTTATACTTCAAAAACTAACTAAAATTCTAACATTTTAAAATAAAAAATATGGATAGAATTAAAAAATTCCATATATGAGAGAATAGTTATTATTTTTTTGTTAAAACTCGAAGCTTATCTTAAAATAGAAAATGTGGAGTTGCAACTTAGTGGCAATTTAAAGACCAGATTATTTCCCGATCTTAAGTTTTTCGATAGCTTAATAAAAATAAATATGAGGCTTTTCTTCAATAATCTCCATACCTCTAGCAGAGGCGACATATGTCGCTTGGACTTCAATAAAATCGAATTTTCATCTTTTAAAAAAACTTATGCTTCTTATAACTCTGACCTGAGCACTCACAAACAATAGTTGCAAGGATGTTAGAATTAGAGACTGAAACGAATGATGTAATAATTATTTAAATTGGACACACTCACAACTACCTTAAAAAATTTCATTTTAATTTATTACTAACATAATTCCCTTTTTTAAAATAAAATTTTCAAGTGTTTTAAAAAAAAGAAGAAGAAGGTGAACTTTTATTATATCTTGGTCTTTGACTTTGAAATATATAGTTGAGAAGTATGAAATCATTTTTTAATTAAATTAAAGTGGAACAAATGAGCTGCTTTAGAACTATCTGAGATTTGAACAATTATTACACCATTCGATTCAGCATGAAATACTTATCCTTGCAGCTATTTTTGTGATTCATAAGATGTAAAATTATAATAATTAAATAGAAAATAAAGGTTGTAAGAATGGAAATCAAGTGAGGATAAAACAGGAGCAGTTGAAATAAAAGACTTTAAATTCTGTGGATAATGTTGGCTGAGTGGATGAGTTTAAGCTATCGTTTAAATATTAAATTTATTTAAAGACATATTATAATCACTTAAGCCTCCCTTCCTATAATGAAGCTGAAACTTGAGATTATTATAAAATGCACGCATCATATCTCGCTGCTGAGAGATACTTAGGCGATGATTAAATGAAGGAACATTCTTTAATTTTTAATTGGCTAATGAAATGCTACAAATCAGGGGAAAGCTCTGTGATTTCAACTGCCTTGAAGTTGCAACTCTCCATTTATAATTTTAAACAATCACCGATCTTAATTTAATTTCTACTATAATATTAAATTAATTAGAACAATAAAAATAAAGAATTAGATAAATAATTAAATGAAATCTTCTTCAGCCAGATTAATTATAGCCTTTGTTTTTATAATATTCGCATATTTAATTTTTTTTTAATGGGAGAGAAAGACATCTTTGAGAAGCGATTGTATTATTAAAATCACTTCTACTTAGTTTGCTGGTCTCGCCGGAAAATTGGGTTTTACAAATTTAAATTTTTTTTACGGTATTAAAAAACAAAAATTGGAAGAAAGTTCCCAAAAAAATAAAAGCACATAATTAAAACTCAGATGCTTAAATTACAAAATTCATAAAAGACTCAAAACCATAATTGACGAGTGAAGCCATAAATTTCTAAAACGCCCACAAAAGCAAACTGAAGCAAGTTGGAAGCAGTCTTTGATCATAAAGTGAATTTAAACCTTTCTTAAAACCTCTCTAAAGAGAGCAGTCATGGCTTCATTTACCTATAGGAGCTTATCTCTAAAAATGGATACTTTAAATGTAAAAACCAGCATTTAAATTCATGCACTTAGATTGTACTACTTAGTTTATTTTTGAATTCTCCTTGATGATCACAATAATTCTTTAATATTTTTCTTTATTTAATTTTAGATAGAAATTATTGTAAATCTAAGCGTTAAACCCATTCTATACTCCAACAGATCCTCCATACGTATATTAAGTTCCAGCTAATATAAGAGTAAATTTAGTAAGGATTCTTACAGTAAATTTAAAACACATTAATAAATGGATGATAATTAAACAATTGATGGTGCTTTTGTAATGCTAAGAAAATATTTATTAAATTATTTATTATCAAACTTTTTGTATTCCATCATATATTTTAGATGATATTTTTTTCTAATATTTTTTTTAACTGACATTATAGAATAAAATTAATAATTTGGGGGGGGCCTTTCCTCGACAGTAAAATTTTATAATAAAAAAAGTAAAAAATATGTAAAGGTTTAATTTTTCGCTCTAAAATCTGATTCTTTTCAATTATAGGGGCCTATTCGAAATCTAAGGCCCTTCAAATTTTATCCTAATTCAGTCAGTTAGAGGTCAGCTGCACCTAAATAAAATCTATATTTTTAGCAATTTTTTCGCTATTGTAAAATAAATTTAAAGCGTTATTTTTGAAATAGTCCAATATTTTTTTAATACATAACATGCTTCAGCTGTAAGCCGAAAAAAGCAGAGCTGGAAAATTGTAGAATTAGCCTATTTATCATGAATTAAATTTTGGTTAAATAAATTTACTGGACTATTTCAAAAATAACGCTTTAAATTTATTTTACAATAGCGAAAAAATGCTAAAATATAGATTTTATTTAGGTGCAGGCTGACCTCTAACTGACTGAATTAGGATTAAAATTTTAGGCCTTAAATTTGAATAGGCCTCTATTTTTGGAAGAATCAGATTTTAGGAGCGAAAATTATCCTATATACATATTTTTTCTTACTTTTTTTTATTATAAAATTTTACTGTCGAGGAAAGGCCCCCCCCCAATAATTTAATTGTAAATAAAATTTGGCTCTCAAGGGATAATCCTTTTCATGAATATAAAGTTAATTAAACTTTTTATTTGAATTTACATAAGCATTTTATTGACCTCCAAGTCTAACGTAAGTAAGAATATCACCTGTGGTTGTTGAAGTTGAGCTTGTAACTCTAACCCACGCTCCAATAGATACGTAATAGCTATAATATATAACTCAAAATTTATTGCATAAAATATTTATATATCGATATAATAAGTGCAAGTTATTTATCTCTTAACTTATTTGCAATTAGAGAGGTATATTTAAATTAATGCCAACTTATTATGGATTTTCTATATAGACATATTTTTTGAAACTAATATAGAGAATGAAAAATATGGGAGTATCATAAGTCGCATAATATCAATTTTATAAATATTCTTACACACTTTTAAATTAATTGAAGATCTCTATAATGATGTAGAAGAATTTAAAATTGTTGAATTTAATAATTACCTCTTTTTTCAAGTTACTTACAAATTTAAAATAATTAATTATAGCTGAGAATTTAATAAATAAGAGAATTAAATTAGAAATTAAATTAAATTGGAATAAATCAGCGGCAGTTGAAGTGTTTCAGATTTGAATAATAATTACACCATTCGATTCAGCATAAAATTTTAAGAACTTTTTATCCTTGCAACTTTTTTGTGGAAGCTCTCAGTCAAGAGTTATAAGCGACTCAAGTTTTAATGGAAATGATGATGAGGAAGAAGAAGAATGCGCGCATCATATCTCGCTGCTAAGAGGTGCTGTGAAGTGAAGATGATTAAAGGAGAAGCTCATATTAATTTTTAATAAGCTATCGAACAAGCTGCAGATCGGGGGCTGAATCTGATATTTCAACTCTCACCATTTTGCAACTCTTCATTTATTATTTTAACCAATCACCGATTTTAATTAAAATTCCAACTATATAATAAATTCTCAAAAATATATTAATTTGCTACCGGAAAGCGATCCAAATGCATCGAGCACTGCTGCATTATTCCAATAAGTATATAGACACTAATCCGGCTGCTTGTCAATGAATAAATGAAAAATTTTTTAATTTAATTTTTAGAATTATTGCGCCACGCAGTTGAATAAATAGAGTTCATACTAGTCAGTGTCGTTGCTAAAATATTTAATTTTAATTATATGCAAGTCATTATACTAAGTTTATCATTTAAGAGTATTCTCAATCTTACCTGAAGGGGTCAAATTACCATTAGAAGAATCTAAATTAATTCATTATGTTTATTATATCTTTAGTAAACACTAGAGGTAGAGTGCTAAATTTTAAAACAAAATTGAATAAGATACAAAAATATATAATTTAAATCATTACTTCTAATGAGTTGGGGGGGGGCTTTCTCATCACCCATTTTTTTTATGAAAAAATGGGAAAATCATTATTTGTACTAAAATTAGCCAAAAACATCTTTTCTAGTGTCTAAATTCAAATAAACGAGCCTATCCGGGCCATTTTTTATTTCGACAATATGGGACACTCTTAAAAGAAAATTTATTTGTTTAGAAATTAAATTTCAAGGAATCATCTAATTAAAATAAAAATCTATGCCGTATAATATTAAGTTATTAAATGCTTCTTATAGTTTAGATATATTATACGTTCAGCACCGATTTTTCACTACTGGCTAGGAAGCCAGCTTGCCCAGTTAGTAGCCACTGTTTTTAGTCTTTTTAATGAACTGTAGAGAAGTGGCTTCAAATTCATCCATGATTGGCATGTTTAAATCCATGAATTACCCTACAATTGTGGAATTAAAAAAAAAGTAAAACTACCTTTTTTATTGTTGACATTTTTCTAGCAATACTTGGCCGACAAGCGCTTACAGTACCATGTTTTAACCCAGATGACAAGTGCATCGTCTCGTTCGTCCAGGCCTAACAAAAGGAAACTCAAAAGTTTTTGAAAAATCGGGGCTGAACGGATAATAACTTAATTAAAATATCATAACTTAAAGTCCTGTTATAGTTAAAAGCTCTCATTGAGATATGGTCAGCTAAAATTAAAATCTAAATCTATTATAACTATTAAATTCATTTATCTCATATCATTAATTCATGATCAATTAATAAATCTATTTATTCTTTCTCTTTTACAAATATTTATAATAGATTGATATGGTCTTTATTTTTAAATAATTAAAGCATTTTTATAGGAGTTTCATATCAATAGCTGACTTTTGTAAAATCATCATCTTATAGCAGAAGCACAACTAGATGATAAATTAATAAATAAAAACAGCTATCTTTATTTTAAAATGATTAATAGCAACGATTTATTTAATATGTCTTCAATTAATTTTGAATTTTTTAAATAAAGAAAGATCATGGCTGAATGAGAATTTTTAAACATCCTTCCCACTAAAAAGATTTTCGATTTTGGCAATTCATGGACAAATAGGTAGCTTATTTACTTATTTTGGATATTTTTTTTCTAGTACAATTTTTATAACAAGAAAGGATGATTTTCAAATTATTTAGGAGTCATACATGCCAGTGGCGAATTGATAAATTCAAATATATCGCTGTAATGTAACTTATAAATGAGATTAAAGGCACAAAATCAATCAAAGTGTGGATGAATTCGTCTTTTAAGTTATGCAAGGAAGTGGTATACCAATGGCATAGGGCTAAAATGATAGCAATAAAGCGAGATAAAGCAAAATAAATAAATATAAAAATGGGTTAAGGTTCACCAAATGCATACAAGATTAGAGCGAAAACCTAGTTAAATTACCTTCAAAATGTGCGCTGTTATTAAAAGCTAAGATACAGTATTTTTTTATTGAAATTATGGCCACGAAAATCTAATCGTATCTTCCCTATAATTATTCATATAATATCTATATAAAGATTCGTTTAAAAACAATTTTGTTTTATATAAAACATATTTAAATGATAAATTTCTCCTCTTGTTTCGATAAACTCAAGCTCTATTTTCGAAAATAAAGAAAATGGCCAAAAGAGGCTCGTTAAATTTGAATTCAGACACAAGAATTGGTGTTTTGGCTAATTTTAGGCTAAAAATTGATTTTTCATTTTTCATTTAAAAAAAAATAGGTGACAGAAAAGGACCCCATAAATTACTTTTATGAATAAGTCGAAATTTATATCAAACTTTTTAATAGTAATTTAAAATATCTGAAATTAAATAATTTGGTTCTTAATATAATAAACTTCATCTTGAATCCAGCCATAGTGGTCTGTCGAGTCTACTCTATTGTAAAGCAATGCTGCGGATTTGTATCTCTAAGGAGTACTAAAAAGTAAAATAAATATTGAATATCTTACAAAGCAACATGAGAATATTTAATTAATTACTATCTCATTTTGAGGTAGTTAGTTTGGTGAAGGGGAGTCATTTATAAATGAGAAATCCTTAATTGATATACTTTAAGCTGTCTATGCCGTTAAGTAAATTGTGGAAGCAGGAAGAGCTGTGGCTCTGCAATCAGAATGGGTTCCATGGTCTAAAAGAATAATTCATATATGAAAATAACCTTACTATATTCAGAGATTTGGCTCGTACCATAATTATCCATTTAGTAACTTCTAGCTTATAGAAATTTATAATAGAAATATTAAATATAGAGATTGTCTCTCATTGAATTATTATTTTATTATGCATTTTAAACTTTTCTTTATCTTTCAAATGAAAGGATATTTTATTATATGTGATTTCATGTTATCTAAAGTTTTCAATGGCAAAAAATATGTTATTTTAACTCAAATTGTTTTTTATTTGGATATTATTTATGTATTTTTAAACTTTTAAAATTAATGAATTAAACTCTTTAGTTATTAGTTGATGATATAGTGAGATGGCGCCAGCCGTTTCCTATCTTTCTCGGGTAGTTTCCTGTGTAAGTAATTTATAAATTTCTATAAATAGCAGACCCACAGATTGAAAATTATCGCAAAATAAAAAAGTTATTCAGATTTATTGCATATATTTGCTTGCTAAAAAATAAGAAAATTTCATTATTTTGTATTTATTTAAGAATCAGGTATTTAATCTTTTAAATAGTAGTTGGAGGAAAGAGTTGATGCTTCATTCTTTACCAAGATCACTTAGATAAATTGCTATCCTCCAACTTAAAAATAAAAACTATGTTTGTTTGAATTGTTACCGTCCCTTCTGCTTTTTAGGAATACTGGTAATAATTAGTTTAAAGATTTGTTCTTACCCAAAACATAAGTGAGAAAGCATTATCAGCATAAGGAATATAAAATAAGAAATATTATTAGACCCCCAATTTAATAACTTTTCGTTGGGTTTTGCCTTTTAAAGAGGCAAAATTTTTCCATTTTTTTGGAAAATTTTAAAACTTCTTACTTATTTATAAATTCTTCTTTTAAAATTTTCCCCTTTTAAAATTCCCAACTTTTTTTTAATTTTAAGCTACTTCTTTAAAGTTCTGTAAAAATACTAATTAAAGTGACTACTTAAAAGTAAAAACTGGCTTTATAGCAAGAATTAAAAATTGGAGCTGAACGTATATTCTAAAAATCAGTGAAGTAATCAAAAATATAATACACATTCCCAAACTTTTCTCAGTACCTCTAATTTTAGAATAATTGAGAGTACTAGCAAATTGGGGTTTATTACTCATATAAATTTACGAAGTAAAATGCAAAAAGAGATACTGTAAGTTCTCTTTAAAGGTTTTATTTGTCACTAGTTCCTCCTTCCTTAAGGTCTTATATTATATTGAAGTTCGACTATTAATTAGATTGGCCTCCTCGCTGTTAGATTTCTTATATCTCAATCACATCAGAATGAATGATATTGAAAAATCACAGCGAGAAGAATTTACAGTGGCAGGCTCAAGAACTTCTGGCAAGAGGTCCTGCGCTTACTGATCTTATTATAATGTTAGCAAATGATTTCCCAAAATGCTTTACTCTTCAGCACTTTTAGTTGACAAGCGTGTTCCTCACAAAATTAGAGCTAATTATGCTCCACAAAAATTCTATCTCGAATCCTTCAATCATGTCCAATTAATCCAAGCATTTAACCCTTCTGATATCTTCCCATTTTATTTTCATCTCTTTTAAATTGTGCCGATTTTTCCCAAATAGTAAAACCCGTCGCCTTCTCGGATAATAGAAAGTTGTCATTCCATCAAGCAACCAAAATTTCTGAAGAAATTGATGAATACAAAACAAAAATCCTCCTAATTGAGTCTCCATCTTTTTCCCATTCGATCACTTTGGAGGTCCCTCATTCATCCTCTGCTTAGTTGATTTTCAGTTCAGCCTCTCAAAGCTCAGCATGACTGGAGCTGTCGTGCCCAATATGGGAAAAAATACTCAACTGTTTCAGCTTGAGGCTCCAAAGCTCATACTCTCATTAGGTCTTGCGAGAGATTGTGGCTCTATTAATCAGGATTGATAGTGAGGAGTAGGGAATAGGTGAGCTCATTAGCGTTTGCGAAATGATTCGTTCGAACTGCTTCTGGATTTATTATTTGTGCGAGTGATGTGAGGGATTCCTTTCCGGTTGCACTACAAAAATAGTTTATTTTTAACTTTTTAATGTTTTTTATTAAGAGCTCTTACTTACCTCTGCTCAATTATCTTTGAAAATTTTCCAAGTGTGATCTTTCTTCTCAATTTTGGTTAGAGATTAGTGAAGTCAACTGAACTGCTTGCAAAATTAGGAAGGGGATTGAAATTTGACTTCATTGGCAGACGCTTCTAAATTCTCATCGCTCAAAAAAGATAGCTGAGGTATGAGAAAAATGATTTTATCTCAAGAGATTGAATGAGCATTGCCCCCCTTGAAACAAAAATCTATTTTCATCTTTAATTCTTGAATAATCCAAGTTGAATGAAGACCTCTAATATAGGAGTAAAACTATAGCCCGCATTAGAGAGAGAAAGTAAGAGATAAGAACTTCCAACGTTCACTCTAATCATTGTCTAATCCTTGAGAGAAGCACATACACTCAAGTGAAGCCTTTTAAATCTCAAATTTGAAATCCTTCAAGCCTCAGCATCTGAAAATATTATCTCTAGCTGTGTTTGAGAGATATTCTCTTTTATCTCAAGATTCAGAAAGCCTGAAATAGCTTGCGACACTTATGCAGCTGCATACCTTGAAGGTGAATAAAATCTTGACCAAATAGCTCGAAAGGATAAAATCCATGCCAAATCTATATCATAAGAGCTCTCGTGCAACATCTTCCAAAGTTCAAGTTCAATTCAAATTTATATTAGCGCAATAGGAGAAGGTCTATTCTCCTGTCAAAACCCAAACCTTAGCAGTGCCATCCTTAGATTTGGCGTAGCAATTTTGAAAGTATATTTCCACACTTAATCGTGAGTCACTTCCTTAAAACAAGCATCAAGCCTCAAATCCAGCACAAACACCAACACTTCGAAGTATCCAATAGATCTCTCCACGAATCAGCGGCAGCCCCAAAATATTTTAGAAGCCTCTTAAAGGATATCTTCTGTCGAGCCTTCAAGTGAACGCGCAAGTATTGCATTCACGCTGGCAGAGCTGCGAGAAATCTATTTAATTTGATTAGATTATTAAATTTATAAGCTAATATAAAATTTTAACTTACTCCAGGTTCATCTGAAATCTTATTAATTTGAATCTAATTTTGAAGTCGATGAAGCCTGTTATAATTAAACTGCCTCAAATTATATTATTGTTTTATTATAAAGCTGGAGGATTTGTGCTCTTTATTCTAAAATCCTCTTGACTTTTAATTATGTAGCAACTAACATTCTGTTTTAAAGCATTCCTATTCTGACTTTTGAAATATATTAATTGTAAGACTATCTGTTAGTTTAGGAAATTCTTTAATTTTATTTTATCTGTGATATAGATCATTTAAGCATTGTAAAGTACTAATGCCATCTTCTTCTAAAAATGCTTTCAAATTCAGATAAACAAAGAAAGATGAATTCAAGAAATAAAATGTTTGAAAATCCTCAAAAAGTTGAATCAAATGAGATAATGAAATAGTGTAGAACCTCCAAATGGAATTGAAAAGGACAAAAATAGTTTAGACAAAATATGAAATTGATAAATTTTATGAGCACAAATCCTCCAGCTTTATAATAAAACAATAATATAATTTGAGGCAGTTTAATTATAACAGGCTTCATCGACTTCAAAATTAAATTCAAATTAATAAGATTTCAGATGAACCTGGAGTAAGTTAAAATTTTATATTAGCTTATAAATTTAATAATCTAATCAAATTAAATAGGGTTTTCGCAGCTCTGCCAGCGTGAATGCAATACTTGCGCGTTCACTTGAAGGCTCGACAGAAGATATCCTTTAAGAGGCTTCTAAAATATTTTGGGGCTGCCGCTGATTCGTGGAGAGATCTATTGGATACTTCGAAGTGTTGGTGTTTGTGCTGGATTTGAGGCTTGATGCTTGTTTTAAGGAAGTGACTCACGATTAAGTGTGGAAATGTACTTTCAAAATTGCTACGCCAAATCTAAGGATGGCACTGCTAAGGTTTGGGTTTTGACAGGAGAATAGACCTTCTCCTATTGCGCTAATATAAATTTGAATTGAACTTGAACTTTGGAAGATGTTGCACGAGAGCTCTTATGATATAGATTTGGCATGGATTTTATCCTTTCGAGCTATTTGGTCAAGATTTTATTCACCTTCAAGGTATGCAGCTGCATAAGTGTCGCAAGCTATTCCAGGCTTTCTGAATCTTGACATAAAAGAGAATATCTCTCAAACACAGCTAGAGATAATATTTTCAGATGCTGAGGCTTGAAGGATTTCAAATTTGAGATTTAAAAGGCTTCACTCGAGTGTATGCGCTTCTCTAAAGGAGTAGACAATGCTTAGAGTGAACGTTGGAAGTTCTTATCTCTTACTTTCTCTCTCTAATGCGGGCTATAGTTTTACTCTTTTATTAGAGGTCTTCATTCAACTTGGATTATTCAAGAATTAAAGATGAAAATAGATTTTTGTTTCAAGGGGGGCAATGCTCATTCAATCTCTTGAGATAAAATCATTTTCTCATACCTCAGCTATCTTTTTTGAGCGATGAGAATTTAGAAGCGTCTGCCAATGAAGTCAAATTTCAATCCCTTCCTAATTTTGCAAGCAGTTCAGTTGACTTCACTAATCTCTAACCAAAATTGAGAAGAAAGATCACACTTGGAAAATTTTCAAAGATAATTGAGCAGAGGTAAGTAAGAGCTCTTAATAAAAAACATTAAAAAGTTAAAAATAAACTATTTTTGTAGTGCAACCGGAAAGGAATCCCTCACATCACTCGCACAAATAATAAATCCAGAAGCAGTTCGAACGAATCATTTCGCAAACGCTAATGAGCTCACCTATTCCCTACTCCTCACTATCAATCCTGATTAATAGAGCCACAATCTCTCGCAAGACCTAATGAGAGTATGAGCTCTGGAGCCTCAAGCTGAAACAGTTGAGTATTTTTACCCATATTGGGCACGACAGCTCCAGTCATGCTGAGCTTTGAGAGGCTGAACTGAAAATCAACTAAGCAGAGGATGAATGAGGGACCTCCAAAGTGATCGAATGGGAAAAAGATGGAGACTCAATTAGGAGGATTTTTGTTTTGTATTCATCAATTTCTTCAGAAATTTTGGTTGCTTGATGGAATGACAACTTTCTATTATCCGAGAAGGCGACGGGTTTTACTATTTGGGAAAAATAGGCACAATTTAAAAGAGATGAAAATAAAATGGGAAGATATCAGAAGGGTTAAATGCTTGGATTAATTGGACATGATTGAAGGATTTGAGATAGAATTTTTGTGGAGCATAATTAGCTCTAATTTTGTGAGGAACACGCTTGTCAACTAAAAGTGCTGAAGAGTAAAGCATTTTGGGAAATCATTTGCTAACATTATAATAAGATCAGTAAGCGCAGGACCTCTTGCCAGAAGTTCTGGAGCCTGTCACTGTAAATTCTTCTCGCTGTGATTTTTCAATATCATTCATTCTGATGTGATTGAGATATAAGAAATCTAACAGCGTGGAGGCCAATCTAATTAATAGTCGAACTTCAATATAATATAAGACCTTAAGGAAGGAGGAACAAGTGACAAACAAAACCTTTAAAGAGAACTTACAGGATCTCTTTTTGCATTTTACTTCGTAAATTTATATGAGTAATAAACCCCAATTTGCTAGTACTCTCAATTATTCTAAAATTAGAGGTACTGAGAAAAGTTTGGGAATGTGTATTATATTTTTGATTACTTCACTGATTTTTAGAATAATATAATACTTCCTAACTCTAAGATCTGATTTTAAGATGCTGAACTTAATGAAAATTGTAATTTCTATTTGTATTTATAAATAATTTTTTAACTTAAAGTTGGGAATACGGAGAGATGATCATCTAAGCAATTTAAACTAAAGGAATCTTACTTCTACATCTGATTCCATCATAGTACTCTCCATTAAAGCACCAGTCGTCTTCCTCTTAAAGTAATTACAAGTTAATTTTTATATTATCGAAGTTAAATATGAACTAGGGAACCTACAAAAAGTTCTCTATTTATGAAAGGTTCTTACAGATTAAGCATTTACGATTGTAGATGAACTTAAGTGAGTATGTAAAATATTTAATTTGTTTGACAAGGGGTTAAAAATATAAAATAGACAATTAAAATAAATGACAGATGGAATCCTGAAATCTTTAGGTTGCAGGAATAGTTTTAATTTCAAATAAAGATATGAAGCTTCTATCATTCTAGAAATTAACGATAGAAAGCATTTTGATATGTATTTAATAAATTATATTTTAAGTACTGAGTAATTATAATAAAATAAGGTTTTAATCTCCTTAAAGATTATAAATTAAGCTTAATTAAATAACTCGGAGAATTGCAACATAGGACTTCCTGAGTAAGATTAGATTTTAGGAATTATATCAATAATTGATATCGTACAATAATAGTCTTTAAAAGCATCCATTCGGATGAACCACTGACACTGTATTGGTAATACCACTGAAGAAGGTTTTCAAATTTGATTGCCCAAGATGATACCAATACCAAGGAAGCCTTGCATTTCAAGGTATAATGATTGAGAAGATGATGTGCTAAGAAATAATCTATAATTAATTTTTGGATTTCTTATTTAAAAATATATATTTTCAATTTTATTTCTTTTCATATTTAACATAAATTATTTAACTCTAAGTTAAGTCTGGCAATAGAGAATATGGATATGAATTTAAATAAAATTAATTAATTCAATCATTTATAATATTGGTTGATAATTCTAAATAAAATGGTTTATTATTTGATATGCATAGTTAGATGTGTCAACACTTTTCATTTTAATGTAGCCCGCTAAGAAAGGATAATTAGTAGGATTAGGGATGCTGGATTTATAATTCTTGAACGCCATATAAATATAATTTTGTTTAGAGTATATTTTTAAAAAGATATAGACGATGTCATCAACTTAGTCTGGGTTAAAGTTTGAATAAACCTTCATCTCTTTTAAGTATCCCTAAAATCGACCGTCATCAGCAAATTCAAACCGTCTTATATTGTAGCTTTGGTCCAGGACAAAAGTCTCTCTGTATCCTCGATTGAAACTTAAAATATTTAATCTGAGGCCTATCTGATCTGCCTAAACATTATAGGACAAATGCAATTAGGAAATTTAGTAAATCTACTTAAGATAAATACAAATTTAGAGCATGATGTATACTGACTTCTATTTTGAATGCCAATCTTGTCCTTATTCTTATATACCTTTTATTTTTGCAGTCTTGATCTTCTTTTTTTCATTTGTATTTTCCCTCCTTTTTTTCATTCAAGCCCTATATTCAATAATTAAGTAAAGCGGCGACTTCTCTCAAAGAGTTAACTTAATATCTGCGTTGCATATATCAATTACTTTCTTTGGTGCTGCCAGTATTTCTATGATGAATCTGAATTGGATACCGTTAGTATGAAACACTAAAAGAAATCTTGTGCAGCGAATCGTCATTTTTAAAGACTCATGATTACCTTATGAAAACATTTTATCGAAGGAAATTATAATCTAAATTGAGCTAATAAAGGGCTGTTAACTCATATTATAAAAATTATGCATTTTTAAACTATCAAACACTAATCATCTCTTAGTATTTGACCTATAATAATTTAGATTTTTAATTTATTATTTATAAAACTTTTCTTCAAATTTTCAAATTTAAAAGATTTTCCATCAAAGAAACATAATTTAATACTCTAATCTTTTAACTATAACCTTGAAAATGAGTAAAAATATAGAAATTAAAATTTATTGGTCTTTAAATAAATATAAACAATGCTTAAATTAAATTAAGTTTTCTATCATTATTTATAGCAAATTATAATTAAAACTTTAGGGCATAAAAAAATAATTACCTTAGAAATCATGAAAATAATGCTTGAATAAGTTATGTATAATTAATTTTTATTATAGTTGAGAACAAAATTAAATCGATTATTGATTAAAACAATAATTGGAGAGTTGCAACTTAGTGTCACTTGAAATCATAGATTCACCCTATGATCTAAAGGTTATTCGATAACTTATCAAAATTTGATATGAGTTTCTTCTTTCATCGTCTTTTTTAGTAATACGATATTACAAAGTTTCTTGATTTGAAATACCTTACTATCTTCAACCTGCATCGATTATAACTTGGAAATCACATTTAAGTTATGAAGGATATAAAATTCTTTAAATTTTATGTGAATTGAATGGTATAATGATTTATTAATTCAGAGATGATTAAACTGTATCAGAGGTTCCCCATTTTATTTTAATTTATAATTGAATACTATTTTCCATTAAATTCTCACTTATAATACTTTTAATGATGCCAAAATTTAACATTCTAATTAAAAATCAGATTCTTAACTATTAAATTATCTAAAGTCTGATAAAATTTTCTAAAATTCGACAGTTCTAAGAATGTATCTATGAATTTGCAGAATTCTAGTTGTAACCTACAGCCTCATAATTAAATTAATTTCAAGAGATAATTGTAAGATTAATTTTTAACATAGTAAAGAAAATGATTCCAAATTGAAGCATCCACCCCTGAATAGATCACTGTTTAGCTCTAATTGTCTACCCATCTCACTATAAAAAATAATTTTTTCTCCATTATAGATTTCCATTTTCAAAACTAAATTCGCATCCAGTCCCAAAGCATAAGTAATTAAATAATTATTGTTTGAGAATTCAACCATTATTTCTTAATTAAAACTAATTTAATAGACGACCCTAACTAAAATTCCCTTAATAGCGACGAGATACAGGTAATCTCTATTTTAAATGGAGATGATTCATTTCAATTTAATATTTCAATTAATTCACATCTTTAGCTATAATGACTTTCTAATATTAATTTAGCATTCATGATGATTTCCAGTAAGATAATATCCTGTATTATCAATCATTTTAATCCAGATATCGATTATCACATCCTATAATTAAAATTATATTTATAGTCCTTTCCTGTGGAAAAAACTTCAACTTATCGGCCTGTACCCGATGGGTAATATAGTCGAAAATTTAATGAAAATCGGAATTAATTAAAATAGTAAGAGTTTTAAAATTTTGAAAGTTGAAATAAGAGCTACGTAGCTAAAAATGGGGCTTGCTCAATTGCTTATTGAATTTTACTATGAGTATCTTATTCTGCCATTGCAATAAAAGACATCTTGAAGAGATTTTGATATAATAAATATTGAATTAGGAAATTGGTCATTTTAGAAAATTTTATTACACAGATTAAAAAGAAATTCAAAATTAAATTTTCTAATTTTAATAAACAATTTTAGGGGGGGGGGACGGAAGTGCACCTCCCCCCCTTTTTATGGAAAAAAAGCCCCAAAATTTTCCTTAAAGGCCAAAATGGGCCAAAAATGCCAAAAAATTAAGATTTTTTGACCTTCAAAAATTTCCTTTTAGGGTCAATTTCATGATTTCAATTTTTAAAAAAAAATTTTACTTTAAAATATGTTTTAAAAACAAATTTTCCCTTAAAAAAATAATTTTTAAAAAAATAGGGCAATTTTGATCAGTAAAACAAGATCTAAAATACTCGCCACAGAGAGAGGCTTAATTTAATTTACCATAGTATTTATAAAAATTGCAGTTATTTGACGTCCTTCCAACAGAGAGAAATCTTTCCTCAATTTTATTTATAAGAAGAATATGGCAAGTTGTGTTCAAAGTCAAGATAATTCCATCTATTGCAGTATTTGGTTTCTTACTCTGACTTTAACAAAGAGAAGGTCTCTCTAATTCTATTTTATAAAAGATAGCATAATTTATTTGCGATTTTGAAATAGCATTAAAAATTCTTGAAAATTAATTCAGAAAAACTCCCCCCTATTTTTTATTAAATTTTTAGGCTAATTTGAAGAAGAAAATATAGGAGTTCAAATGTGATCACATTAAAAAGGGGTGGGGTCCCAAAAAATGAAAAATATTCTCAAAATTTTACTTAAACAAAAAAAACTTTTTTTAAAAAATTGAAAACATGAAAATTTTACCTAAGGAAATTTGAAAGGAAAATTTAATTTTTTATTTTTTTCTCATTTTGGGCCCCTATGGTCGTTTTTGGCCGATTTTGACCATAAAAAGGGGGAGGGCACTTCCGTCCCCCCCCCCGTTTTAAATTTAAATAAAAAATTTTTAAAACAATTTCAAAAATTGATTTATATTTTAAAATTTTTTTGTTTTTTTATATCTCCCATAATAAATATGGGTAATAAACAGTATAGAAGGATCTTGTTTGTGTTGAAGAGCATGAATCTGTAGTAGAATTATAGACGTAATCTCTGTCACATAATACTAGAGGCATATCGTTCCATATAGAATTTGCATTTACAATTGCAGGAGTTCCTATGGTGTTTATAGCAGAGTCTCTTATAATAACTGGATTGTTCCAGTCGTACTCAAACTTCCAATAAGTATTAATTTAAGTTAATAGGCATGCTGGATATGAATCATCCAAATTATACCTTTTAAACATCAGCAGATCATAGATTTTTTAAAAGATTAATATTATTAAACTAAGAACAAAATCTTAAGCTTGCTTGTTAAATACGACAAAAATATGCTTAGCTCGAAGGATAAGATAACAGACTTCCATTCCAAAGCAATCCATCCAAATTCCAATATATTTTAGCAATCTTTTTATCTGATTGTCTACTTAAAAAAGAAGTATGAGTTTTGGCAACATAGACCAAGTAACAGATTGATAAATAAGGCTTAGGTCTCTGTTTCGGAGTGATGGATCTATAGCAAACACAATTTTATTATAAAAAATTAAACAACTTATAACTATGAACGAATAAGTATCTGCCAATAGTTTTAATATTTTTTCATCACTAAAATATTCAATCAATTTATAAGTTAAGATGTCATGAATACATCTACTGCGCCTTTTTTGTTTTATACCTGTCAGAAAAATATGCTTTGTCACTTCCATAATTTCATTTGCAGAAGCTCTAAGATTAGTACTCCTGCTACAAAGTTGCAATTAAGTTAGCTTATTAAAATTAAGACAATAAGAGAAATTTTATAATTTTTACTTCAATCTAGCTTATTATTTAAACATTTCTAATAATTTAATTTGAATATAAAAATAATTTTGAGCAATTTATGTCTTAAATTAAAATATGTTTTATTTTAATTTTCTAAAGAAATTTTTTAAGTTATTTGAATGATTTAATGATTTTGATATTCGTATTAAGTTTTAATTAACTATATAATGAATATTGCACTTATTATATAATTAATTGATATAGACAGTCCTTTAAGAATCCCAAAGTCTTAATTTTATATCAACATTTATTCATAAATTATCCTAAATAATTATGAATTATTTAATTTGTCTTATAGTAAATGATTTATACTGATTAGGGTGATTGTAAAAAGTGAAGAAAAAAATTTAATCTTACATAGAAATAGAAATAAAGAAACACTACTAATCTTTTGTAAGGAGGGGTCGGCTCTTATTAAATATTTAGGTTATTTAAAACACGACAGAATAATTCTTTTAGAAGCCCCTCTAAGACTAGTCAGCGAAACTTTTAAAACTTGTAATCATTTATTTCACTTTCCCAATGTGTTTAAATAACTCCCTTTAATTCTTTCATATAAACTCTATTTGCTGGTTAAGGAGTCTGCCAGAGAGCTAAATAGAGAATTGAGCTAGTAAATTATAGATTAGCACCTGCAGCTTAGGTTTAAGTTACCCCATAAATTACATATTTAAATTAACTTATTTCCATAAACTTGATCATTGACAATATATTAAAGATACACTGAGGTTGTTTTAGGATCATGTTCATTGTAACTTATAGAAGCATAAACCGCTATAAATAATATTTTTATATATAAATTAATGAAAATCAGTTTAGTTCCAAGTTGTGTAGCCTCCTGTAGGGTAGTGAAGGGGAGCATAAAATTTTATCTTCAATTTAATTTAATTATAGTTGAGAAAATAATTAAACCGTGATGGATTTAAATAATAAAAGAGGATCTGCAACTTCATGGCAATTGAAATCACAGATTCATCACCTGATCTGCAGCTTGTTCGATAGCTTTCAAAAATTAATGTTAGCTTCTTCTTTAATCATCTCCTCATCACCTCACTGCAGCGAGATATGATACTCGCACTCTTTTTCATCTTACTTATAACTCTATATTGAGGGTTCCAGACAAAATTGCAAGGATATAAACTTCTGATAATTTGATTCTGAATCGAATGGTGTCTTAATTATTTAAATTGGACACACCTCCAATGCCGCTGATATGCTCCATTTTAATTAAATTTTTAATTTATTCACTTTTTGATAAAATTCTCGACTATAATTAGGTGTTGAAGAAATCTAATCCAAACTATAAGAACGCTTTGTAGCCTATTCTCAAAAGTGGAACATTTGAAGAACTTGAGTCATTGGTCTCAGAGATAAAACTAGAATTCAATATTAAGAATTTAAACTGGTTTAAGGAGCAGATCTCTAGAGTTTAGAGACACATGCGTACAGAAATTAAAAACTGAGACACATGTCAAACAATAACCCACAAATAGTGGTGACGCATCCAATAGGATGGACTGAATCCTACCAGTATCCTTCTAGCAACCTCTATGAGCACCTTACTTATGCAGCACAAATTTAAACCAAAATTAGCTTTTTTTATTTAGTCTTAGAGACAGAAAATGTACCAGGCTTCTTTTTAGATCAAGAACACTATACGGTACTTTTCACACCCTCATATGACATCGTGCAGAATAATACCAGAGATCTATTCTGAAATAATATATTCTCCAATTAATTTCAAAACTGCTTGCACTTGAATATCACCCCTGAATTCCAGTAGTAATTGTAATCCCGATTATTGTTGCTAGTGGGCCCTATATTCAAAGGGAAAAGATCAATTATTAAATTAGAAAGTTATTAAATAAGTAGCCCGCGATTCCCGAACAAGGTTGTTATAGTACATAGGCTAGGGCTGAGCGCAAAGGCCGAGGCTGATGATAGTTTTCTTTCTATTTAGTAATAAAAGTACTCAAGCACTTAAAAGCATGAGAGGAAAGCAGGCTGCTACCATTGGCAACGGGGTGGAGCACCCTGCAAGAGATTCTCCGGACGGGTTCAGTGTTAGGGCACCAGCATGGGCTGCCGATTAACTGCTAATCGTATGAAGATAACCACTCAGGTAACCACCCTCTGCGGCTTGAGTTAGCATTGAGCGTACGGTGCTCGAGACGCTGAACCTCCTGACTCCACTGTTTCATAGTCGTAAGGTTGGCGGGGAGGGCCGGCATTGTTCTAAAGCCATTAGAATTGTGCCAGACACACAGTCCAGAGTTTGGGTACTAAATAAGGGTGGATCCTTAAGCACCCTCCGTGGCTTAATTGCGGGTTAGCTCGTGACGTTACGGTTAAGCCCTATAAGCACAATAATATAAATCCTATAGAATAGGCTTTTTAGCCGATTTCAACTCAACTCAACTGAGACAAGATCATAAAGCTAGGTTAATATGATCTAATTTTTGAGTTGTTTTCTTTTCTCACTGTTTTAGGTCACCTCAATCCACTCCCCTGAAAATAAACTCTATACGATATTTCACAGACTGATCATTAAACTAGATCACCTCGAGTTGGTAAATACAATGTGATCGAGGCTTAGAATAATGGCCTACTAATGCCAAGTTGACTTTTGTGCCATTTCATAAGTCCTAGTCTTTAACTTTCTAACTTAATAATCAGAGATAAAATTAAATAATTGCATCTTAAATATACTTATCTTTCTATATTGGAGGATAAACATCATCAAATATTTCATTTTTTGGCATTAAGATTTTAAAAAATGATAATTCCAAATCTTAATTAGGAATTTTGGGTTTTTAAATGATAAAGCTGTCTCTATTTTACGAGCCGGGAGATTTCAGAGAATCAATTATAAATTAAAATTATGGGACCTTTACTACATTTGCCCCTGATATTTTCAATAAATTTAGATCCTGTAAGAAATACCAAACTCTGTGGTGGAGACTCAAAGTATTCAAGCAAAGGGCTATTGTTAGAGTAAAATTATTCAGTTTTAAAATTTGTATTTAGGGGAGCAAAGATTTCTTCAGTTAATAGAGGGTTTTGGAGTTCACAGTGCCCAATCCTCTCTACTTTTTTCTCGTTATCATTTTGGAAAAATATGAGCTGATGGACTAATTGAGTGGGGTCGTTGAAATTACCTTTCTTTAAATTTTTCTTGAAAAGGAGTGATGCTGTAGATTAACTCATAATTTGACATTTATCGCTAGTAGATGCAAAAACTACCTTTAAATCGCTGGCAAAAGTAATTTTAAACCTTATCAAACAAAACTGAACAATATATATATATATATATAAATTAACTTGCATTTTAGACAGCACTGTGAACAATTTGATAATGAGTTAATGGATTCAAGTCACCATCAAAGCTTTTATAAATTAAACTCTACATTTAATTAAGCTTGCGAATCATTAAGCTCAAGTGAAGTTTCAATCGTTTACTTCGATACTGCTTAAAATCAAATGAACCTTCTAAAACTTACTAACTAAAACTATCAATTCAGCTTTGGAGATTTGGGTAATAAATTTTGTCGATTCTTAATAAAAAATGCTACGAATAACCCACTTAGCGTTCCCACTGGATCATTGTTATTAAAGAAAATACTATTAACTAATATTATAATTAGAGATGATTTTTAAAATTTTGAAATAAATGATTAATTACTTGGGTCGTTAAATACCCCTCGCCTAAATTAAATAGTTTTTAGAAAGAATTCTTTCATTAGATTATAATGTGCGAAAACCGATTAGTACATTAGCACAAATAGAGTGTACTTTAAAATTGGTTAGCCTTATTGAGCAAATGTGCAAATGTGCTACCTTGAGATCTTATTGAGGGGTACCGTCCATCACCCTTCACTGTATTTCCATCATCACACTACTTGTCTATGACTATTCCATCTCCGCAAATGTTTTTCGCACTCATACTCACTGTGGCTATGCTCTGTAGGTTAGATGTCTGTGCCCGGAGTTGTTCCCATAGTCAGGGGCCCGGGGTAACCCCTTAGGGGGTGGGGGTTCGAACCCCACTGTGGACCTCCCACATCCGCACTCTCACAGTTACCGCTGTAGCTCTCCCCTTACCCCCCTTCCTTAACTCTTTCACTTTCAGTTCTTAGATGGCCCTTACAGAAGAACCGGTTTTACAACAGACACACCGCTCCGGTCCCCAGTGGGGTTCGACCCACCCCTAGGGGGTCTCCGGCCTGACTATGGAACAACTCCGGGCACAGACATCTAACCTACAGAGCATAGCCACATGAAATATGAGTGCGAAAACATTTGCGGAGATGGAATAGTCATAGACAAGTAGTGTGATGATGGAAATACAGTGAGCGGTGATGGACGGTACACCTCAATAAGCATCTCAAGGTAGCACATTTGCACATTTGCTCAATTAAGGCGTAACCAATTTTAAGAGTACACTCTATTTGTGCTAATGTACTAATCGGTTTTCGCACAGTTATAATCTAATAGAAAGAATTCTTTCTAAAAACTATTTAATTTAGGCGAGGGGTATTTAACGCACCCCAACGTATTAATCATTTATTTCAAAATTTTAAAAATCATCTCTAAATCTATAATATTATTTTAGGAAATTTAATACTATAGCACTTATATATCTGATTAGTGGATAGAAAATTGTGGATTACACTCCAAGAATAAGGATCTCCAAATTTATAATGAACAAATATAAAAGAGAATTTGATTTATTTTTAAGTTTATTTATTGAATTCAATAAATTGTGACATTTTTAATGAAATTTTGGTTTGAAAAACTTAGTTCCAGGTTTTAGCAAAATAAATTTTTATGAGATAAAACAGATTGTGTGAGTTATATTGAATAATATTAAAAAAGAAACTCACATTTATAATTATAAAGTTCAAGACCAAGCTGAAGGGGAGGGCTTTGGCAATTTCAGCTACCACAATTAGGTAAAACCATATTTATATTATTTTAATAAATCATCTATTTATTTAAATTCGTAAGATATTATTTTGGTAGGCTACTACAAGTTGGATGAAAGTGGGGGAGACTATCTATTTAACTCTGCAACTAATTCTAAAACCACTGATGTGATTTAGTAGCAGCTATTTCAAAAGTTAAGATAAAAAAATAGACATAAAATAATTTATTATAACAATAATTTCAGCCTCTAGTGGGACAGCTTTATTTGGGTGAGTGAATATCATATAGACAGCTCAGTTGTGAAATTTACCACTGATTTTCTGTATTGCATGGACACCAGTTTATAACTAGTTGATACATTTTATTTAAAAAGATAATCACTGTGAGAAATATAACAGCTGCTCCGCTTCATGTTATAACTCAAAAGAGTGATTTTATTTCATAAATCAACATTTATTATTTATTGCTATGGTCCTAGAGCATCTGATTGTGTCCCTCCTCCTACTTAAAATTCCATTTTTACAAACTCTACAACTTAAGACTAATTTAAAAGTACATAGCCTAGTTTATAAATGTATATGAGTTAGTTTACTATCTTACGAATTCTCTGTATATTTTATATAATCTTGATTGCTACAAGTACTGCAAGACTTGCAACCATCCTTGGGTGAATGATTGTGATTAATGTTTAGCTAAGATGTTTAGAATGAACAAAGAATGCTACTAGACTTGCCCCACAAGTACCTATCCTTTTATTGACACTATTAACGATCCTAGTTAATTAAACAACTTATGCTTACACTTATATACATGTTTTTCAAAAAAATTCAGGAAATTTAAAATCCAAATATTTTTTATAAAATTAAAAAATGATAAATTATGGTTGATACAAATAAAAATGCTATTCTTGCAAGAATTCTTTTTGCATTTGTGACATAAATATTCCTGAAGTGAATTATTAAAAAAAAATTTTTTAAATTTGTTGGGCTGTAAGGGAAGGCTCCCAATTCGTTTTTTTAAATCCAAGAAAATTTCATCCAGTCTTGTGGAGAATAGAAGTTTTATGATTAAGAACTGTAAAGTTGCTAGCCTTGCCATCCTTATTATATTTATTGTAAAGAGTGTTGGGGATCAAAGAGTTATATTTTATTTTAGTGACATGTGCTACTCTTGCAATGAAGGCATTATTGAATCATCAGCATCTTCTTGCACAGCACCAATTTGTGACTCATCCTCCTACTTTGATTATAGTACATTAAAATGCTTGGCTTGTGATAATAGCTGTGAAACTTGTACTGACTAGTCCAACTCAAATTGCATCTCCTGCGCATTTGGCTACTATACTTACCAGTCATAGTGTATTGAATGCGATAATATACCTGGTCTCAGAATGCCTTATGTTAATGAAAAGTGTACTGAGATTTGTGGAGACCTTATTAACTATGGAGGGGTCTAGTGTGATGATGGAAATACAGTGAGTGGGGATGGCTGTAGCAACTTATGCAAGATTGAATAAGATTTCGCTTGTAATCTAACAGGGCCATGTGTTTACACTAAATCTCCAAAGCCTTATATTAAGAGTGTCACCAAAACCAATCAAGTTACAGTGTGCTTTGATCAAAAAGTATTAGCAGAATCTAAAACCCTTTCCTACAATGATAATTAATATTAATGACTTATCTGTTTCAATCTCAAAAACTGATGGCACTGACTCTAACTTATAATGGACTGGAGTTATTTCAAATTAAAATTTTAAATCAAAAGGTTGTCTCGACATTCAACTTTTTTTTAATTTAGGTTAAAAATTTTTAATTGAAAGGAATTTTAAATTAAAAATGTATTTTTCCCCCGGACAGTTTAAAAATTTAAAGAAAAAATAAAAAAAAATTTTTTTTTAAAAAATAAAAATTTTCGCTCCTAAATCCGATTCTTCCAATTATAGAGGCCTATTCGAACATTAAAGGGTTCAAATTTTTAAACCTAATTCAGTTAGTTAGGTCAGCTGCACCTAAAAAAAAATTTATCTTTTTAAACCCATTTTTTTTTGCTATTGTAAAATATACTTAAAGTGCAATTTTTGAAAAAAGCCAACATTTATATAAAGCCCAAAATTTAATTCAGAAAGAGGCTAATGCTGCAAAATTTTTTACTATACTTATATGGGGTTTTTTGCTGGGAAGCCTTCTATGTATTAAAAAAAATTTTTTTGGACTATTTCAAAATTGCCCCTTTTAAATTTTTTTTTTCAAAAGCGAAAAAAAAGTTAAAAAATAAAATTTTTAAATTTTGGTGCAGCTGACCAGTAAAATGACTGAATTGGATTTAAAAATTTTTAAATTGGGTTAAATTTAATAATTAAAAGGAAAAATTTAAGGAGGAAAATTATTATAAAATATTTTTTTAAATTTAACATTTAAAATTTTTTTAGGGAAAAATTAATACAAGTTTTTTGGCATTTAAAATTGTAATTTTAAAGAAAGGGGTATTTTTTAAATTAAATACAACTATCTAACTGCAAATGGAAATAAGGCTACATTCTCGCTTCAAGAGATTGAATACTATGATCTAATTAAATTGGCATTTTTATTTTATATCAATATTTATAAGAGTAAGATTAATCTCATAATGAAACTAATTTCTTTTAAGTTTGGTGAATCTGATAAAAAATCAGGCATAAGTGGGCCTCAAATTTTCTTTGAGTCTTAATTTTGTGGCTCAAGTATTGATGTTAAATTAAATTTTTAGTTATTTATGTCAGGATCTCTTGGGGAAATGTTTGAGCTCATAAACACCCTTCAAATTCTTTACTACATGCCTTTGATGTCTATTGATTACCCCCAGATTCTCAGAGATAGTCTCTCTACCTTCTCTATCACTGAACTTGATATTATACCAGAAGACAAGAAAGACGAATAAACATATAATAAAACTTTTAAATATAGATGACAAAATATTGGGAGTTTAATTCATATTTTATTTAGTTCAAGTTTAAAATAGTAGTTTACAAATCAAAGCAATTCATACTTATAATTAAAAATAAAATATCCTTTAAGAAGCTTAATTTCAGGTTATTTCTTACTTAATTCAGAGATTTCCAGTTCACCTTCACTTTTCTATTTGGCATGAATTTAAATCGAAGGCCACTTTAAAATAAATAATATAAAATAATGTTATATGAAAAATTTCATTTAAAAATAATCACTTAATTAATTTAATTATTCTTATTTTCATTTAATTTTCAAAAATAATATAATTTTTTTTAAAAATTTTCTATGATATCTAAAAATTATTTATATTTTTTTAAAAATTATTTTTTATTTAATTTTTTGGATTTCTTGATTAAAAGATGATAAGGAATTCTTGGTTTAATGATGAGCCGTTTAACTAAAACTTTTACAACTTTGGAATTGAAGGAACAGTCTTTGTGATTTAGTACAAATAAAAGATCATTTTATGGACAGCAGGAGTACTTGGATTTCCTGTTTTCCATTTACTCACAAAGTACTATCAGCCAAAGAATTTGGTAAGGTTTAAGTTGCTGATCTAAATTATAAATTAGTATGAGAAGAATCATAAGTAAGGTAGACAGTATCTATAGATATAACTTTGCGATATAAGCTTTTATTGAATTATATTTGGAAATGACCATTTTAAACTTCATCAACTTTTACAATGTAAATAATATTCTTCTAATTAACATTTCTTAGTTCTAAGGAAGATCAACTGCTCAACTAATAGGATAAATAATTTCCTATGTCTTCTTTGTATATTTATAATTTTTTAATGCCTTATAGACTTTTATAACTCTTGGTCCGATCATTTCTTGCGAACTTTAAAATTATTATTGAGAATTCAAAATAATTAATATTTTTATTTAAAATAAGCTTTAAATTTATTCCGACGTCAAATAACTTCGAAATTTTATGAATAAAGATTTGATTTAAAGAGTGAATTATAATTTGGTTGTGCTTTTAGATTGAGTTTTATTGGCTAATTTAAAATCCATATACATTAATTTATATGGACTAATTAATTGATATGGATTATAAGGACAGCAGTTGATAAACTTTAATTGATTAATTATAACATTTTATAAAAATAATTTGTATCCTAGCTAATATTTTAAGGGATTGATCAGCTTAAACTTATAAGCTTCACAAACAGTATAATTGTAAATAATTATAAGACATCTATCTGTAGATTTGTACTCAGAGGATAATGTAAAATTACGCTCTTATTAATTTTGCAAAACTATTGAGGCAGCTGAAGACCTTAAGATGGTGAAACTAGAGGTAAAACAGCCTTAAAATATTAAACCACACTAATTTTATATTAAATCTTTATTAAGTCTTATACTTTCAAAGACATTGAATTTTTTCTTCTTAAAAATGAGGTTAGTATGAAAGTTAAAGCAAGCATTCTTAATGAATTTTTAGCAATAGCTTTTCTTAAGTTAAAGTTTCTAAAGTTTTAGTAGAGTCAGATATAATATTTTTTTCCTTTGAGCTCATATTATGCGTTGTAAAAATGATTAAAAGTATGATTTCTTTTTTTAAAATCTATATCAAAATTTAATTAGTTTAGGTTTCAAAATTGATAAATTGATGTCGTTTTATTATATCTTAGCCTAGTTCTGATTTTCTGTTGATACAATAATTTAGGCGTCTGATTGAAGCTGCTCCGTATCGAAATAATTGAGCAGTAGAGCTCGGTCGTGTATTTCAAAAGTTAATTTAAAACTACTTACAATAAATTAATCATAAAATTAAAAGTCTTCGCTTATTTCGACTTCTATTGTATTAGCTATATGGCAAAGAATTAAGTAAAAAAAAAGAATTAAATTAGTAATTAAGTTAAAATGGAATATATCAGAGGCAGTTTAAATGTCTCAGATTCGAATATTTGTGACACCTTTTGATTCATTACAAAATTCTAAGAATTTTATAACCTCGCAGCTTTTGTGTGTGAGAGAGATCTGTACTGATTTGCAAGCATTTAGAGGTTAGGTAAATTAATATCAAGATAATGAAGAGAAGCAATTACACATCTCGCTAATGATAAATTTGAAGATGGTTAAAGAATATAATCATTTAAATTTATGATTAATAATCAGAATGCTGCATTTAAGGAGGTTGCTTGAGCAATTTCTGTTTTGAAAAAAGTTGGAACTCCCATTTAACCAATTTAATTAAATTGCCAACTATAATCGATACTTTATTTTTCCTCTCTTTTATTACCTAAATTTTAGTTGTCTATATTGTTCTATTTTATAATGCTTACTAAGAAAATCAATTCATAACATACTGAAATAGAAATATTATGAAAAACAAATATAAAGAAAAAATATATATTTTCCGATTCTAGATTAGAATAATTTTTTTTTAGTGCTTTAATTAAATAAAATAAGAAAAAATGAGACTCAAAATAAATAATTATAATTTATCAAATTCCAAATGTGATTAAAGAGTAATATAAAACAATCTATTTTTATTAGATCAAACATTATTATAATAATCTCTTTCACTTATATTCATCATAAATTACATATTTATTTCAATCCTATTAATGATAAACCAAATGATTTAACTTTTGATGAGAAATTTTGACTAAATAGCGACAAAGAAGTTTGAGCATAGATTCGGCTCATTGATTTAAAACTAGTCGTTCACTCTTAACTCTACGACTAAGCATTTCTACATCCCATTTTACTTTATGAGGAGGTTCATTTATGCAGGCTCTCTTGTAGTTCTATCGGAGTATGGTGCTTATCAATTGTACCTGAGTATTTTCTTCACAGCTCTTCTTCTCAGCTGGTTAATAATCGTAAGGCCTTTTGATAACTTGAGAACCAACTTCCTCGTCATATTCAATCGATTAATAATCAGTCATATACTATTAATTTTAGGAGAGGTGGAGAAGGAAGTGCCCACTTCTTCCCATTTATTATGAATTTTAATAAGATTTCATTATACCTAAGAATTTAAAAGAAAATCGTCTAAAGACAGTATAAATACAAAGCAAGAAGAAAACCCTAAGGCCAGAGATCAGAGTTGAAGAGAAATCTATTAATTTATCATATATTTAAAATTAATTCATTTTTAATGACTGTTTGTTTCTTCCATCTCCACAAATTTCTGTGCATTTATCTTTTGTATACTACTTTTAGTTCTGGAAAGCGAAAATGTGAGTGTAGCCTCCTTGTCTGCCTTGTCTCCTCTCAGGAGGAATGGAAAAGCTTCTTTTCCACTCTTCAAAACTTTTAAAGCCTGTGGATGAATACGTTGACTATCAGATCACTTTGATGAACTTAGGCAAGACACAAAGTGTCAAAAGTGTTCAAAAAACTTTAACTCAAGAATGTAAATCAGGAAGAGTTCCTCCTGAGAGGAGACAAGGCAGACAAGGAGGCTACACTCACATTTTCGCTTTCCAGAACTGAAAGTAGTATACAAAAGATAAATGCACAGAAATTTGTGGAGATGGAAGAAACAAACAGTCATTAAAAATGAATTAATTTTAAATATATGATAAATTAATAGATTTCTCTTCAACTCTGATCTCTGGCCTTAGGGTTTTCTTCTTGCTTTGTATTTATACTGTGTTTAGACGATTTTCTTTTAAATTCTTAGGTATATTTTAAGTTCGAATCCTAAAAAAAAGAGGCTAAGAGCAAGATTGTGAAAATGAATTATGGTGAAAAAAGAGATAAGAAAGATAAAGAATACAAATTAAAATAATTCTTTAAAATTTATTCAGTAAAAATTAAGCTTGCATTAATACTAGGAGAAATTATGTCTTATAAAATAATATAAATAAATATAAATTACACTTTTAAAGTCTGATAATCTCTGATATTAAGTTTCTCATTTTATCTCTTAATTTTTTTAACTGAATACTTTGAAGGGTCCTTTATAATCCTAGTACAGGTTTAGGATTTTGAATTAGTATATTTTTGAATAATGGTTTTATTTTAGAATATAAACAAGCTTCCACTCTAAAAGAAGGTTGTGCATTCTTTCGCCCTTATTTGTTTAAATTTAATTTGTAAATGAAACTACGATACTGCTGGCCTTCTTGCTATCTACTTACTTTATAAGCAAAGATGGTAAGACCAGCCAATAAAGACTTAAAATGAGTATTGTGCTCATTCTGATAATATCATTTTGCGTTTTGGTTAACATAATAATTATGGGTTACAATTTGATTATCAGAAGCAAGGAATTCTATTTTAAGCTAAAGAAAGAGTGTTTATCTTTAAGGAAAAAGTGGATAGATAGGAAAGAGAGAAGAAGCATGCAATTAGCATTCACAGATCTTCTCTTTTTATTATTTATCAGTCCACTAATAGGAAATTTGAAATCAACCAAAGAGAGAATGATCTTGACGCTTTCTCTTCTATTTAAATTAATATTGCTCAGATAAGGAGGTCTGAATTTGAGAGTCTTGAGACACAGCAGAACGATAATGCAACTCTTGGATATGTCAACATAGCTTTTTAATTTTAGTAGTGAGACAAAACCTAAATCAGCGGGCGTAGTCAAGTTAATTATATTTTAAGGCAGAATTAGCAGCCCTAAAGATTATAGTAAAACACTTAGTATACAACTGAGAATAGTCTTAGAAATCTAACTCTCTCTACTGAAGGACAAAACTCAAATATTTATCAAACTTCTCATGGAAATCTTTTCCCAAATAAGGGATAAACTAAATAATTAACAACTGGAAATAAGTACGTGCCTTCAAAATTCAAGAAAAACAAGCCAAATTTTAATCTCTAAGAAGTTTTTAGCTTAAATAGCAAGTAGTTTCCTTCCACTCTTCAGCCAATAAACTTTTAGCTTTCTATTTATGTAAGAATCTTTGGTTAGTTTGAATTTATTTGAGGTTGATAAGTCTTCAATTATGTCAAAAGGATCTAGCCCAAACTTAAGTATTCATCAATCCTCTTTCTAAAAAAGTCCTAAGATAGCTTCCTTTTTGAAAAGCAATAAGTCAACAATCAATATAAATACTTCAACAATGAATTCAAACTCAAACATAAAATGTGTAAAAATTTAAACTGTTATATTGACTCAAACGATGCTTTTGATTAAAAGTATAATCAAGCATCAGCTAATTACAAGGAAAGAATGTCCTAAAAAAATTAAAAGAGGAAAATCGTTTTTGAAGCAAATACAGATAGTTAGTAAAATTTACCGCATCAATATCCGACTATCTAATAGTTCATTTATATGAGTATTGAGTAGTTAATCATTTCCATAAATTAATTGAACGTGAGTGTGCGAATAGTACATTTAATGGCAGCCGCACGCGATCACAAAAAGCGCACCAGGAAGCTGGCCGAGTTCCTCCAAGATCGTGATCACTTCGCAAGTATTTCGGGCCCTGCACCTCACATTCCGAACCAAGACCTCATACCCTACCTGAGTAGCATGTGCAGTCCGAGTCCCATCAACAAACCGCGGAGGGGCAGTCGACCGAAGCTGAGAATCAGGACCACTCTGTCGACGGATCAGCAGTTACTTGCCATCTTGCTCCGCTACGGGACGCTGAGCAATGACCACAACATTTCCCAAATTTAGCTACAACTAAGTGGCGAAAATCACTGGCATCAAGGCTAGCACTGTTGCTATGATAGTCCAGAGGTGGCGCCGCAACGGCTTCATCTACGAGTCGAGGAGATCCAACTGCGGAGGCCAGCGGAAGATCCCCCCTGAGATCGAGGCCCGCATCACCTCGGCTAAGCACCTTCATGAGGCGGCGCACTTGACCCTGAGGGAGCGCATTGACTACTACTCAGTGCGATTCGGGGCACCCAGGGTCTGCCCAGCGACGCTGGCCAAGCTCTTCCATCGTAATAAGGTGTACTACAGGTCCGGGAGCTACGCATACATTCGCAAGGGCCAGAGGCAGCGAGAGCTCTAGGAGAGACAGTAAGCGTTTGCCATTACCATAGCGCGGTGGATGTTCGCGGGCCGCAGATCATCTACATCGACGAGTCCTCGTTCAACGGTGGCAGACCATGAGGAAGGCCTGGCTCAAGCGCTCCATGACAATCACCATTCCAAACAGCAGAGGCAGCTCGGCCACCATCATTGGAGCGATGAGCGCAGGCGCGGCCTGGTCCAAGCCTCGTCCTCTCGGGCAGCAAAAACCTCGGGCACTTCACCAGCTTCATGCATGGCCTCCTCCCGCGGGCTCCCAGCAATAGCATCATTGTCATGGACAATGAGCATCCACAAAAGCTCCAAGGTCAGGGACCTCTTCACCGATGGGCAGACATTACAGTACCTCCCTCCATTCAGCTGTGCCCTCAACCCCATCGAGCGACTTTGGGGGGTGCTGAAGCAGGAGTGGCGGCACCTCCACTTCACGCGCCCTCTTTTTGAGTTCCTCCGCACTGGCACGTGAGGTTACTACCACACTCGCCTTAGAGGCTGCCTCAATCATCATCAGTGAACGCTTGGAGTACACATGAGCCTTGAGCTTCCTCGATTCAGCGGCGTTCCTTGATAACAGCCTTTTGGTGCAGCGAGCCATAGTTTGTCCTGAGATGGAGGAGACCCCTTCGGACCTCATTCAACTCTGTCATCCTCTTGTGAGTATCTGGGCTAATGTGGCAGAAGGTAGAACAGCGCTTTTGAACAAGATGAGCGAGCTGCTAGCGCTTAACATAGTGCTCAACTTCTGCATAGCAAAGGTGTGGGAGTAGAAGGTTGCGGGGGGCGAGCTGAGCCTGCGACTGAACTGTAGAGGATATCAAGGACTCAACCATTCCCACCTACTTGTCAATCAGGCTGTCTATTGTCATTGAGAGTTCAACGAGCTCCTACTCAACATCCCTCGGCAAGAGTGTGCTCCCCGAGTGAGCCTTTAGGATATCCACGAGGTCGGGGACCTTGCCAAGCTTGGAAAGTAAGCTGTAGGATGGGCCGGGGTACTAAAGGAAGCGTTGATAATGCACATCGCCATCGAGGAGGAGCCTAGAAGAGTATGGCTACACCATCAGCTGCGATAAGTTGAGCCCTGGGCATGCCTCAAAGGTAGCCGAAGGCATTTCGGAAATGAGTCTCGTAAAAGGCTATGGACCTAGGAGTAGCCACCTCTGAGCCCTCGCGGTGGGCAGGTCTGCGAAACGTCGGTATCCTGGAGGCTGGCTGGCCTTGGCCTTACAAATAACATATCTTGCCGCCCTCGAGGTTACCTTACGGCGACAAGGTGCCAAATAGTCGCCATCGGACAGTGAACTCAGTTCTGAGCCATTCTCACTGCAAGCCTCGAATGGTGGGACTCGAGTGATCCTTCCCTGGATGAATCATGGTCGAGGGGCCCTGGAGCGTCTGGGTTTTGCCTGGGTGGCCATAAGTGGCTGCGTTTAAAAATATATTTAAAACTATTAAAGAACCAGCAATCAAATAAACGTTTAATTAAGACCCCAAAAAGCTCCCTGTGGTTAATCGCTACTACTACTACTACTACTACTACAAACTAGCAAACTACTACATACTACTAATAGGCCTTTTACCACAAGTAGCTTTTTGGGTACCTCGAACCGATCAGAATCAAAGGAAAGGTAAGAACGCCATCTTGGATTAAATATTTCAATCTTCTCAATAATCATATAAACGAACTATAAGTGGAAAATCTTTCAGCTTACTTAAGTTAAGGAGACTCAAATTCATAATATTATTGAAATTTAATTCGATCTGGATATTAACTCCTGATCTTGAAAAGAAATAGAAATTAAGAATACGAAGGAATACTATCTTATTTATTAAATATTCATGATATTTTGTTTGCATTTTAGTTTTTTATATTAAATGTCATTCGAGAATTCAGCTCTTTTCATTTACTTTTTATATTAAAATTTCATAGTTTTATGAGGAAAATTTATTTTAACACCTCTTTTTATAATCACTTTCATTGCCTTTATTTTCTTTTCATATTAGGTAAAATTTGAATTTTCTTAAATTATTTTTGCTGATGAATTTTATCGTCACAATTTTTATGCTTCTGAGCACAGAAAATATTTTAAAGCAATATAAGTGCTAAAAATAAAGTTAAATAAGTAAATTGAATCGAAATTATTAAAATAAGACTATTCTTAAATATATTCAGTAGAACTTCATCAATGAAAATGTTTACTGGCTTGAAAACAAAACAAGGGTGTGGTAGAAATAAAAGATAAAAGATAAAGCAAATTGAGTTTTAATTTATTATGCTACTCCATAGGTTAATCATACTCTTTAATAGAGTAATCAAATCAAGCAAACGTATTTAAATTTATTTAGCAAATTATTAAAAAACCAGCTATATCAGAGATATTAAAAAGAGATGTCAATAATTTGCTTCAATTAATCATTACATTAGCCATCTTACTTATAATAATTAAACTCTTGACCTTATTTCTATAATTTCCGATTCAATTCGTTTATTTAACTTAATTAGAGTCAATTAATCTGAATATTTTTTAATTCCTAATTCTATCATTTGACTATATTTTTTGTAGGTTCTATTTTAAAGCAATTTAAGGAGTAGTTGGCAAATCCTTAACTGATTTATGGCTAGTAGAATAATTCAAAGAGAAGCAGTCTTAAAAAGAATAACTCTAGAAGTAACAGAGGTACAAATAGTAAAGATAACCTCAGCTCCAGATAAGTCAAATTTGAAGAGGAAGAAAAGCAATATTATAAACAATATTTTTAATAAATATGATTTAACCAATGAGGATAATAACTTTGAAATGTTCCAGCAAATGAGAGACAAAGTTTTCAATTTTAAGGATGCGGAGCAGAAAAACTATAATACAAATTCAAGATTAACTTTAAATTAACTAAATTTTCCTTT
>JAJKFJ010022654.1:0-105573 GCA_027382625.1 Tetmemena sp. SeJ-2015 | reverse complement strand
TTAAGAAGAACCACACAGTAGCTTAAATTAAACAAATTTAATTAATTAATTTCTATCTTGAATTTTATTTAATTTAATAAGAGTTTCTTTATTAATTACATGAATTAAATTAAAGAAGTTTTATAAATTAGAAAAATACTATACTTGTAATTGGCGTTGATTTTTGAATTAAATGAGCATAAATTGTTATTTATAATGCTCTAATGGTTAAAAGATATTAATTTTCTCGTAAAAAGTATTAAAATAAAATGATTCACAGTGATTCTTCAAGCTTTTGCTTTCATTTAAATGAACTTCGAATTTATGGTATTCTGCAAAAAGCTCATATCTTCATTCATAAAAAGCCCTGCAAAATATTTTTATGTGAGTAGTACTAGTTCTTTGCTTGATTTAGACTCTGATAGAAAGCCACCACCAAAAAAGAGAGTAAAAATAGTCACAGAGAAATAATCTAAGTCCTAATAAGACTCAAAATCCGTTGGCTAAGAAAATGAACAAAAATAGAGAAGTGATTCTGGCAATGAGAATAATCTTAATGAAGAGGACTAGTCATTATATTTGCTATGATTAGCAATAAATTTATATTAGACTAGTGGATGGAGGAGAGTGACTACGACCCTATGGATTATGAATATGATGACAAACTCTACGAGAAAGATGAACAAACCAAAATGTCAAAACTAAGAGATCTCTATCAGAATCATCTCCACGAGCTTCTCATTTAAAAACAGTAGCTTGAAAAATAATTAAGACTTGAGAAATCCATCAGATTAAAACTTGAGGGAGAGGTCAAGTAAATTTCAATCATTAGTTTTGTATTAGAGTTTCTCGAATTAATTATTACTTGAAAAATAGACTGGACGTGGATTTCAAGACTATGAAAGGGAAAATAGAGGAGGAGTTTAGAGTGAACTTTACAAGCAAGAGAAATGAGCTGTGGACTAAGTTCACTTACGAGTAATAGTTTACTGCAAGCTAATACCAAGAACTGAGACAATATCAAGCAAAAAGGGCTTCAGTGATATATAAGAATACTCTTAATTATAATTGTGACTTTGAAGCTGTGCTAAGTTTTAATGTGGCAAGAAGGGGAAATTTCAAGTCTGAGAACTTAACTTCGTCACACAAAGAGACAGCTAGAGCTTTTATAGATAGTATATTTATAGCTTAAGGAGAACCCAAGTAAGTATGCCTAATATAGGGATGCTCAATTATCGGGGGCTACTGCAGTTGTGGGAAAATCCAAAGAGCAGAAAGAGTTAGCTGAATAATTAAGACAATTGTAGATTGACCACAAAGACGAGATTCAGAAGTACATGGATCATGTGGAATTTTAAGATATTGAAATCGAGCACTTGAAAGGTATAATGACAAACTGGGCTAACCAGGTGTCGCTTTTGAATGAGTAACTTAAAGAAGTGAAGCTGATAAACGAGAGTATAAAAATTTAATTTAAGTATTTAATGGTTGTTAATTTTTCCTCCCTTTTCCGAGCCTGATCAGCATTGGACGTTGGGTTTTTGCGGTGACCTCTGGGAAAGCCGGTGGATTTCAGGTCGACATCAGTGGAGCTAGATTGGCAAGACCACGTAGAGATCCTCCTCCATCTCTATAAAGGGAGGTAGTGCGTAATCACTAACTAACTGACGATGGGCTTTCGCGGTGACGTGGCACAACTGATCAAGTAGTTACGCCTGTGAATTACTTTAAATCGATTAAGTATTGAGAAAATAGAATTGCAATTACAAAATCAACAATTAAAATCATTTAGGACTCCACATTTCAAGCTTTTTTTATTGTCTGTTGCTAAAGAGAGGTCTAGTTTCTTATTGTAGTTTATTAAATGAGTGGCAGTTTGAAATTGAAGATATAAATTTTAAAAATTTTTAAAAAAGGTTTTCCCCTTTAAAAATTATAATAAACTGAGATCTAGAAAAGTTTTTCGATAAGTTTGAAATTAGAAATGATTCATTTTTAAAAATTTGACATTAAAATTAGGTAAAAACATTCGTTGAAGTAAAAACCCCTTCGATGAAAAAAAACTTTCCCTCTCTAAATTTTTTAAAAATAGCCAATCAGAGATTAATAATTAAAAAATTTTTAAAGGAAAACAAAAGGCCTGATTGGCAGTTTTAAAAATTTTAAAAATGGAAAATTTTTTAAACTAAAGAAAAATTCCAAAAAAATTTTTTATTAAAAATTTGGGTAAATTCATTTTTAAATTTTTTTCCCAAAAAATTTTCCCAGTTTTTATTTTGCAAAATTTTAAAGAAATTTAAGATTTAAATTTCAATTTAAAAGCACCAAATTTTAAAAAACAAAACTAGGAAACTTAAATTTTTTTCAGCATTTCCAAAAAAAAAATTTTGGAAGGTTTTAAAAATTTTTAAATTTTTTAAATTTTTCAAAGAAATTTTATTTTTTCTTTAAATTCCTGTTTTTTAATTCCTAATAAATTAAGTATTTAATGAGTATTAGGTCCACCCATAAAAATGAAGTTGCTAATTTAGTCCACAAATATGAATCAGATATCAAAGAATTAAAGGAAACTCTCAAAAATTCAAACACTAACATGTTTAACTTCAAGAATCACATGATAGTTTGATCAATTAATTAAATTCTATATGAACTAGGAACTTACTATAAAGGATGAGATTGAGCAAAGGTTAAGTCATTACATATCCGTGCTTCAAACTGAAGTCAAGGTAGCCAAGTAAATTCTTAAGAATCCTAAGTTAAGGGAAAGCACATTTAGAGAATTAAATTTTGAAAAGGTCTACTACTATGAACATCAGCCTAGAACAAAAGAAGAGGGACGAATAGATCCACCATTCGACAAGGACAAAGTTAAAATTATTTCAGTACCCAAGCTTAAGGATTAATTAATTTTATAATGCATATAATAAAATTTTTCAATATAGATTAGCACTAAATAGTATTGATAAGTGATCCTTAATAAAATCTAGGCAGCCACCTTTTGAGTGGATCAATACTTTCTTCATGATGTCTAATCAGGTCTTGGTTTATTGCCTCAAGATATGAATCCGATTATGAGAGGTCCACTTAATAACGATTCAATGCTTTCAGGAAAAGAATTTTTGCAAAAGATTAGGTATGGGTCTTACTCACCAAATAATGCAACAAATAAACCTTAAGACATTCATAATAAAGCAAGTTCTCAATTAGAAACACATATAAACAGTGGAAGTGCAGCTTAAGCCTAAATGATGAGTTTTTATCCTCTCAGTTAAGCGAATGAAATTAATATGCCAAATCATAACAGAATACTTTTAAATCTTGGAAGCTCTGTTTCTTTCGCAGATTATTCTTAGTTGAACATTTTGTTTGTTCATTTATTTAACAGACCATAGACTCAGTAAGCTAACTCTAATGGAATTTAAAATGGAAATTCACGTAGAAGAAAAATATTTATCTAAAATATGAATACTCTCGCATTAGTAAAACCTTAAATTCAAGCAGGAAAAGTTATTATAGAGTAATAAATAATTCAAAAACAAACTCTCTCTTTCTTATTCGAGAAAACTGTTAATTTAAGTTTTATTTAATTTTAGACTTCACTAACTATATCTTTAGAAAAATGATATTACTCTCTCATTAGAATTAATTATTCACTCTGAACTTAACTTACACTTTAAATTTCTATATTAATTCTAGCCATTCAATATAAATGGAGTTTAATATCCGAACTCAACATCAATGAACTAAAAATTTGAATCTCTCGCTCTACAGTATTAGCAAACTGTACCGATCAGAAGAGCTTCGAATCACATTTAATAAATGATTGGAGGCATAGAAAATATTTTGGGCTATTTTATTTGCAATATATCTTATCTATATTTTATATATCAATAAAATATCATATTAATCATAATGTGCTATGGATTTATATAAACTCTTAGTTTACTAAGAAAAAATATTTTTAATTCTAAAAAAGATTAAAATGTACATGTATTAATTAAATTGAAAAAGTTTTATTTTAATTTTTTTAAAAAAAAAAAAGGGTTTTTTCCCAAATATTTTTTCCGAAGATTAATTTTCCTCTAACTTAGTGCAGTCTTAGCCTCGGGGTAGTTCTCAAATTATAGCAAGTTCTGACTAAGGAATTATGAAGAACGAAATAACATTACAAGACAGAAAATAATAACATAATCAAGTTAATTTGTAAAATACATTATAGGGAGCAGAGCTTAAATAGTAAAGTTTCAAAATAGAAAATTAGAACAGTTTATTTTGCAAAATAAATTTAATAGATAAGCTTTTAAATTGCTGCTGTATAAAAGCCATTTGGATTATGTTTGAGAGTTTTTTGGTTTTAAAGATTAGTTTAGTTTAAATAAAGTTAAAAAGTTTGTTAAGAATCCTACAAATTTTCACTGAATAAGTGCATGGTTTTATTTTTTTAACTTAATAATTTTTTAATTATATTTATTGCTAAGTTGTCTTTTTTGTGTTAAATATAATGCTTATTTTAATATTTGATTTCAATTATAGAACACTTCGAAGCGTTGGAATAAGTCTGTGATCTAGAAGCGTTCGCCCTTTGAGAAACAGACATTTGATTCATCCTAGAAAACTTAGATTATTAGCAACAATACCCAGCCATAGGGCGACAATCATGCTCAGGTTTAAAAACATCCTTTTAAGAAAAGAATGAGCCAAATTTTAAAAAAAATAAGCCACCCAATTGAGCAATAATGCTTTTGTTCTTGGCGATACCCCCTAGAGAGTTATTTAAACTGCCAAGCACTCACCTAGAGTTCACGCATTCGAGAAAATAAATAGATTCAATACTATCGTCCAGGGAAGTGAGATAATTGAAGGTGAACTTAGGAGAGATATTTTAGATGCCCAAGATAAATATAATGAATCGCAGTAAATGCCTAACCCCAACAGAGATTTCTGATATCTAATGTAGAGTTATTTGTTTGAGATTTGGAAGTTGATTAGAATAATAATTTGGGAGGTCAAATGAAACTGGAAGTTTAAAAAGCCATACAAGGTTGGGCTCAGAGTCAGCAAGTAGTATTCGGAAATAACTAGAGTCAAAGAGATCCAAATGGAAGCACTTTCAATTAAGATTTGAATAGAACTATGATGCTTCAGCAGTATGCTAATTAGCCGGAACCTAACATAACCTTTTTTAATAAGGATATATAAAAAAGTTCCTTAAATAATTGAGGCTTTTAATTTTATTGTTTTACAAAATGTTTATATTTTTATAAATAGTTTTAATTGAACAGCGTGATTTATAAAGGAGGAGAAATTCTTGCAACTATGGGTTCTCTGGAGGAGAGTACGATACATGATAGATAAGAACGAAGACAGACAGATTTGTAAGTTCCTTAAAAAAGAGCAACGCAAGCAAGGCCATCCATATAGTCAATAGACTATTCTTC
The DNA here is from genome assembly GCA_027382625.1 of Tetmemena sp. SeJ-2015. Taxonomy (NCBI): domain Eukaryota; phylum Ciliophora; class Spirotrichea; order Sporadotrichida; family Oxytrichidae; genus Tetmemena; species Tetmemena sp. SeJ-2015. Next base: position 100,156 of record JAJKFJ010022654.1, on the reverse strand, counting down.
AATTGACAATACTTACAGAGACTATAATCAAATCAGATTCACAAACAATTAAAATCAATTCTCTGCTTTCTAGTTTCTTTTCATTTTAAATTTGAAGATAAAAGATTCTTTTTAATTCATTTTTCAAGTTAAAAATTAAATATATCTGCATGAAATTAATTAAGCATTAGTTGCACAAAAAAATGCAGAAGTTATTTATTTTTAATATCTTATTTTTATTAAATTATTTACTTGATTTAAAACAAAAGCAAAGGAAGTACTCCTTAAAATGCCAATTAAATTCCAGGGAAAATGAATAATCAAAATAACTACACAAGGATGGCTTACATTAGCACAAGGCATTAATTTATTGTAATTAATCTTGTGATTTGATTAATCAAATGGTTCTGGAGGAAGAACAATTTCCTTAAATGCAACTCCCGGAACTATTTCACAAAGAACCTCTACAACTCCAAAACAGTAGGCTCAAAGGTAGTTCACTTCTCAGATCTAGCAAACTTCAGAAATGGCAAAGCCTTATCTTAACTTAAATCTTAATCTCAACCTCAATTTAATTAAATATGCTATTTAGATGGCGGGAGTATTTCTCATAATCAAGCTTTTAAGAGGACTTTTATCAATAGTGCAGGAAGCTAAGCAAGAGATAAAGTTAGGCATAAAGAAGCCTTAAATAGGAGTGCATAGCTAAGTGGGGGTTATTATACTATAGAGGAAAGTTTAAATTAAAACTGATTTTACATTTTTTTGTTATTGAAAATTCTTAAGAATTAATCTGAAAAGTTGAGTGTATAGTTGATTAAGAAATTATAGAGAATAGATTTGAGATTTGATATTTTAAATGACCACAAGCTAAAGAGCAACTATTAAGTGGTCAAATAAAGTCGAAGCCCCATACTTCGAAGAGCTTGCAAGTGAAATTCTCATTCTTAGAGAGGGGTTCATTATCGAAGGTATCACTCCTTCCTGATCTGCCATTCTTAAAATAGTCAGTCACAAATATTGCAGCACTAAAATTAGTTTAACCTTCATAATCTTTCTTACCTTCCTCCTCCACCGATTATGATAGAGTTCTCATCTGAGTACTGAATACGTTCGTTTTTGCCAGTGTAGGAGAAGACCTCAATATCTCCCTCTCCATCCTCATCATGCTCAAATTGAAAAACGAAACTCTCTCCTCTGCCATAGAAGCCCGCTCTATTTCGCCATTCCTCGCAACAGTAAGTAATTATTAACATTAAAACAAATTAGATGAATTAGTAAGCTCCAAACACATGGTCGTATTCATCTTTGATCAAAAGAAGTGTGTTATCTCTATTTCTAAGGCATTGGTAGAAAGTATGCATAGACACACCATCTTGGGAAATAGAGTACAAAAGACGCCATTCTCTCATCCTAAAAACAGCATCAGTCACCGCATGTTTACCTGATCAGTCCAGGAAGGAAATAAGTTATTAATTTCCTGCTAGCCTCATCAACTATCTCTGACTTATTCTTCATTATAGTTTTGAACTCAGGCAGAGATGCAGAAACTATACTTAGAAGTTAAAGAACATTTCATTGGGTTTGGCCAATTTTTATAATGATAATTTAATCTATCTATCCTTATTTAACTAATTTTACCGCCAGACTTTGCTATTATAAATAACTTACTGACGAAGGTGGACTTATTATAATGCTGCTTCTGCATATGATCTTCCAAACTAGTAGGCAATCTCTCTCCGTGCTGCAAAGCGTCGAAGAATTTAACTGAGGTCGATGACTGCACTATAGCATCTAGCTGTTTAGATGAGGAAGGTGCAGATTTTCTTGAGTTCTTTTCTATATAGTTTAGAAGTGCCTAATATATCCCCTCTGTAATTAACTTTTGCTTTTTGTTAGTGAGAGGATTATTTGCTTTATCTCTGTGAGAGAATCGGAAGAATACAATTGCAACTGGCAGCACTGATTTCTTATGGAAGACCTGATGATGTTAGCTAGAACTATCCTATGTCTATTTATAATAAGATATGTAAATTTGTTTTGCTCTTCTTGCTTGACTTCTTCAGTTTATTTTGAAAGGAGGCTAGTGGTAGGGGGAGTTGAGTTAGAGAAATGATTAGAATTTATGTCTTGGTCATGGTTGAAAGAGGAAGCTTTTAAGACTTGCTAATAGTTAAGTCCATCAGTTTGAGCCAAGTTGATTTGAATGAAGTAGTCGTATTTGTAGTACAAACAATCATATTAATAAACTCAAATAAATAATACTTTTTGACTTCAGGATCTTAAATATACTAAGCTGTCTGATTCTCAGTCCTTATCTTTTGGCACGAAACAATATCTTGTATATCAATTATAGACTGATATTGCTGCAGGTTTTTCTACACGTGGCGATTAATAATTGTAATTTCGATTGCAATACTTACAAACTAATCATTCTCTTAGCATTTTATAGGGTCAAAAATTCAATCATATCATAAATAAACTGGATTAAATTAAAATGATGAGGTGCTCAGTTAGCGTAAAGACTCCTTTAACTTTTCCATTTGAAGTACAATAATAGCTCTCACCTATAAATGTGATATTAGAAGAGGCTGCGCTACTAGAATTCGCTTACTTTTAATCTTATCTGATTAGTGGTCGATGAAGTACTGCAGCTAAATCTTATCTATCTCTGATAGCTAACTGTTCTGATTTAGTTGCTGAGTAAGCTTGCCAAACAATCTCAAAATATCATTCTCTTCCTTCTTTTGAGCTTTTTAAAATTGCTCTTAAATGTGCTGATATCCCACTATAATTAGAGTTCTATGATTCTTAAAATGGCTGCTTACTCTACAATTTCTGGAACTCTGAGGTGATATCATCCTAATTCAAAGCCTTATTCGCTGGAGATTTTGGCTATGCCGAGCCTTTTCTGCTAAAAGCACCCCCTTTAGAATTAGCCGTATTAACTTTTAGGAAAGTGCTCTAGCCTCGGTTTAAACTAGCAGCATCGAGGCTTTGCTAAGTGCTATGGATATAATGTGACTGCGAGTGTCCTTCATTAATGAGGCTTTCTGTATCAGTATGAGCTCGAGAAAGAGCTGGATCATTAAGGTGTGCATCCAAATTGCTAGAGTTTGAAAAATCGAAAGCTCCATTCGATTAAGAGTTATCTTGAGCCTAAACATAAACGTCATTTAATATAAAGGGTTGTACCTTCGAATTCATTGACTAAACTTAGGTGCTTTAAGTGATATTAGTAATTTCACCATTGCCGTCATCCATTTTATCTTCTTTGCTTCCTGCATCATCGATTTCAGATTGAGAAATCAGCAAATACTAATTATGTGGATTTCTGTTCACTATTTTGATTAGTTAGCCAGGGAAAAGGATAGAATCTGTAGAGATTTCGTTTAGATTTTGCAAAAATTAGAGATTCATGTCGAACATAAATGAGAGTCTAATCAAAGAATCTCCATCTTTAACTCTATAATAGAAAATTTCAGGTCCTTAATTTTTGACTTCCTAAATTTTATCCTCTGACTTTTAGCTCTGCACTTTTTAGTTAAACTCTATATTTCAAAAGTTATTAAACATGGAAATTCTATGAGTACTTATTTGCTACTAGATTTCATGATGATCGAAATCATGTTGATAATTGTGATCCATTCTATTTGGTTCCTTATTCGTTTCCTTTTATAAGATTTTGCTTGTGATAGTTTCGCTCTTTGATGCTCTTTCACGACTCTTTGATTAAATATTATTTATATATCTTGATTTGCTTATCCACTTATCATTTGTTCATCAGTGCTTCAGCCTGTATTTAATTATAGATTATTATGCTCTAACAAGAATAAAAATATAATTATCTATATATGAGCTTCAGTAGCAAGGCTTTAGTATTGCAGAACGACCAATCTTCTTAGAAACTTGAGTGGTCTAGTTTGCTTGTACTTTCATTTGCCTCTGCTTGACTTTTAAAACTTCATTTGCAAGTGCGTCATTCTTTAGCAGAGTGCGCTCGTCTCCACCTGCAATGCACTTAAGCTCTCTATATTCAAGTGAAAGTTTAGCTACAAGGACCGCGTCTCTGGTGTCTTCAGGCTTGAATCTTTGCTTGTAGATGTGCTTCATATCTCTGCAGCCGATACTAAAAGATGAAATTAGAAAATCATCTTGCTTACATTCTTCCACTAGGGAGTCTGATTTCTCCTGTTTCGAGCAACTCGGGTTGTCTCAAGTTTATTCTCTGCCAGGCCTCGGCTCTAGAAAGTCCTCTAGTGTCTTAAGTAGGGCCTTTAATTGAGCTTACACTCTCTTCACAAAACTTGTTTTGCAAGTTTATTCCAATTTCAATATTCTTGTTAACCTTATCTTTTCCTTGTACATATCCTGAATTATCAAAGGCGGTCTGTAAGTTTTATCTAGAGCTTATAGTCGGGTTTCCATTGACTATAGTAGTGTTAGAATCTGGATTGATTTAGGTGAACTGATCTGAAGCAGATTTCTCGACAGTGTAGACACTGAAGGCATGGTTGGATTAACTAGGGTTGCTAGCAGAAGCTTCCTGAACGCTGTCAATTTGAGACAGTGAAGCTAGAGAAGCGGTAGGTTGTTAACTGCTGCTTTACTTGTCATCTGAAATTATAGAAAATCCTTCTTCCTCTGCTTCACTCACCTAACTTAAGTCATAGAGTAGATTAAGAAAAACTTTTCTGAGGAGTATTCATTAAGTTTTGAAGTTAAGCCTGATGATTTTTGATTGAGAGCTCATCTTCATTAGCATCTTCTATGTCTATTTCTTCCCAACCTTCATCTCCAATATCTGGCCTTTCGTGGTTTCGAACTTCACTTCCACTTTTCTAATCTTGACTCACATTTTGAAAGTCCTTGAAGTTAGCTTAGAAGGATATTTGAAATATAGGAATGGAGATAAAGTATAATTTAAATTTTATAGAGAAATGTCGTCAAAATACTCAAGCTAACTTGTGAAGCTTCTCCTCAATAGTATAGATGTAATTCATTTTACTTATTCCTAAGCGATTTAGAATATCTCTAATTTACTGATGATGATTATTTTTGTAGGATGTAGAGATGAGAAGACTTAAGGAAGGATTTTACGGGATAATGAAGTTATCCAACCATATCAAGGCTAAACCTGACTACAAGCAAATTGTGATTGAAAACTCCCTAACAAAGATAGAAAAGCCTTAGACAGAGGCTATTCTCACACTCAAGGATAAGTTTGCTGATAATCAAATGACTCAAGATAAAATAAGTGAATAAGATAGCTCTTTAAATCTAGTAGCAAAAAATACTCTCGAAGCAGATACTGCCTCAAGTTAAATATATTAATTTATATATAAGTTCTAAGCTCTAGCTTCCCAAAAAGTTAGGCTTCTAAATGAAAAATCTTACTCTCTCAAAAGTACCTGAAAATTAATCAACTGACTAAACTTAATCTAATTAAATATAAGAGAGTTCTTAATAGCCCGATAATAGTCAAATTATAGAAGAATAGTTACAAATAAGCCAAATTGAAGAAGTCAAAAAGCCAAGCTATGCTCCAGGCAAGCAGAGAGCCAAGCAAAAAGGCAAAAAGCAGATGGCGCCTCCTAGTTTCCTCAAGAAGCTACAGCTGAAAGTTGGTGGAGGAGAAGATGAAAACTAAGATGGAAATAATGAAGCTGATTTGCCTCCAAGTTTAAAATAAATGGAATCTGTTATAGAAGAATAGAAAACATCTCCTCAAAAATAATCTGAAATATTTGGAACATAAAACTTAACAGAAAATGAAATGAATTAAACTACTTCTTTAAACGAAATTAATCAAATCCAAGAAAGTCAAGTAATTCAGAAGAGCATTTAGATTTAGGAGACTTATTTATTTAAGGTGCTTATTTTAGCATTTTAAATGAAATTAATATTTAGGAGACTGTTATAGTAGAAGAACCAATTCTTGATTTGTCTTAAGTGAATAATTCTCAACCTTTACTGAACATTATTTTAGAAGAGGAATAATAATAAGAAACTGATCAGTTAAAGAGAAAAAATATTTACACCAGGCTTTAGTAAAAAACAATTCTATTCGAAAAGATATTAAGGAAAACTTTGATAGAAATGTAACTTTCTAGATCTTTCTCTAAAATACAAGATTATACTTCCAAAATGATAACTCATAAGCTTAAAAATAATTCACAAAACAACTATCTAGATTTACAGCAAAGAGTTTTTAAATTAGTTCAAATTATCGAGAAAAGAGAAATTAATTTAAAAAGAGAATTCGTTACTAGAATCAAAGCTAATTTAATATCATAGACATATAATATGTTTGAAAATATGCAGAATAACCTAGTAGAGGAGTAGTAAAAAGGATATCAACTCATAAAGATTTTAAAGCTTGGATCTTCGAATAGAATATTTTCAGTGAGATTCTATTTCTAAAAATGGAGTGAAATAATTCAATAGCAGAATAAAATGAAGGAATCCTAATAGGTGTGCTTATAAATTAAAACTATCAAATAACTGAAATAGCTTAGCAAAAATAATATGAGTGGCCAGTAGAAATAAAATCAGTTATTCTAAAATACATACGTTCTCTTTTAGACTATGAAAAAGCTTTTGATAATTAAAAAAATCAAAGAAATTATTATCTTAATTTTTTTATAATAGGAAATATAATGATCTAGCAATTATTCTTAAATTATATAAAAGATATATTTAATTTTAATTATTAATCCTATTAGTTTTCAATTCAAAGCAACTTTTAAAAGTGTCAATATATGAATACCTAAATCATTTTTAAATGAAAGACTCTTGCTTTTAAAATAAAATTATGATGTAACCTTTTAATAAAAAGTAAATAAAACAGAGTCTTCAGACAAAATGCAGCTTCAATTCTTCCAGTCTGCGCGCTTCAAAGTTAAACTCAATAATTCGATGATATTTTTTGGGAATTTTTGGTAATTCCCAAATCTTCCATAAACAATGTCATAGTCTATATTTAAATTAGAACAAACGTCTTTACGATAATTTTACATGAAATTTCACTAAATTAAAACTAGGATATCATCAAAGCATAAACTTTTTTTCTAAATTGGTCTTAAAATCTTGACTAATTAATAGCAAAAATATTTTTAAATTTTATCTTCTTATTCCAGATAGAATAAAATGTGAATTATTTAATTATAATTTCTTTAAAAACAGAATAGAATTAACTTTATTTCTATTATTTAATGAATTTGATATTATTTTTTTGAGAAGAAGATTTATAGATACTTGGTAGAATTTATAGAAAAGTTCTGATTATTAAAACTTAGGGCTTTTTAATGTAAGAATTCTGGTAAATAATTGATGTAGTAATTGAAATATATGATAGACTAAATTGAGAGTACTTTAGCTTCTCCAGAAATGTAAATTAATTTTTTTATTTTAGAAGTTAAGGGTCCCTAACCCAACAACAAAGATAAGAAAATCATAAGAAATTAAATCTCATCAATTCACAAATAGCTTAGAGATGCAAAGGTAATCAATTGATCTTATTATTAATATTTTTAGAAACTGTTCAACCTGTTCTAAAATTTGGAAAAAGATTAAGATACTAGCGCTCAATTAGATATAAAACAAATATCTTTTCAATAAGAAAATATCTATTCAAACTAAAAAAACTAATAAATTGAAAGTTCCAAGGGTACAAAATATTCAAAATTAAACATGAAAGATTTCCTTTAAAAACTAGAATCTGCTTATAAATTGGCTTCTGTAGTTAACTCGAAGGGTTTTGTAGATAGGAAAAAGTTAAAGAGATTTAGAAGATGGTAGTCTTTAAAAATGAGGAATCACATGAAAGAGTTGACTCAATCTTTAGAAAATTTGAGATATAGGAAGATAAAATAGGCATTCTTGGCTTTAGGAATTTTGGCAAAAAAATCTCTACTTCAGTCCTTTTAAAACTGGCATTTTTAAACTTTAAAAGATGGGTCTCTTAAGACTAGAAGAAGCTAGAGCGTTAGATTGATTAGAGGTCCTGTTGAAAGGTTAGAATCAGGAGAAATAAGCACTAAAAGTAAGAATGAGCAGCAGAGATTACCATCTAGCACTCACTCAAGCAAATAAAGTTAAGCTACTCCTACTCCAGGAAGCATGAAAAGAATTACCCCTTCATCTTAATCGATAGATGAAGGCTCCATCATTTAAGCTTCTAAAAGTTAGTTTTCTGCTGGAAGATAATTTCGTTCTCTTTTATAATTTAATATAATGATAAAGCAAGGTGGTGGGCAGTTTCGATATCGAACAGTATCAAAACTCATAAGCAGGAATGGTATAAAAAATACATGGGTCTCAATTCCTAGGTCATTTGAAGTAAAAGAGTGACTAGATAAGATAAAACTCCAACAGTTTATTATTTTTAAGCAGCACTTTAAGCACTCACATTAATATCTCGGACCCTCAGAATAGTTTGCTAAATACAAAAGTGATATAGTCCTCATCTCTGCACTAACAAACCAAGTCGCTGGCTTATAATCCAACTTAGTAGATTCATGCAAATCCTTTTTCGCATATCCCAACTCTCTCCAATCATCATATACCTCTCCCAAATCAGACTATTCCAAGAAGCTCTAATCCATTAGCAGCTCTTCTTAATTAGCCCTCACAAGCTAGTAAATAACCCATTGTGATGACAGCCAGCATTTCAATAAGCAGTCCTATCTATGATACATTTGACAGAAGAAACGTAAACGATCTGAAAGCAAGGTCACTATTCAAAATATGTAGAGCTCTCATTAAAAGAGATCACCAGTCTGATATTTAAAAGAACATAGATTACATTTCATTAAATAGATATTAAATTATCTTTCACTACATTTCTGAATTCAGCAATAAGTTTCCAAGTAGAAAAGATTCGGAAGGTAGAGTAGACAGAAGTTAGATAACTTAGCAAAGTCTCGATCGAGTGTTTAAAAGTGTCCAAAATGTAACTGGTATTGCTTTTAAAAAATGGGTAAGACACTTTTCAATAGTTAAATGTGTATAGTTGATCTTCGCTCACTTAAAAGGAAAAACCACATTGCAGAAATAAGTTGGAATCACCAAAATTGTAATTTAAGTACCATCATTAATTTTTATAGTTTTATACTCTACACAATAAAAGCAGATTATAAGTGCATGATGGATTATTCAGTCTCTACAAATATTGGCAGGAAATAGTTATTAAAGCGCAAGAACAGAAAGAGAAGAATATAATATTTTTGAAACAATAAAATCAGTATTTAGGGTTAAAGGTGAGCTTTTATTATTTTTATCTTTAATTTTCAGGTCTTGCAGAAACTTTCAAATAAGGGCAAGCAAACCCACTATCAATTAAATTAATAGCATTCTTATTTCAATTTAAGTTTAGCAAGTTGTTTCGAGAGCTTTTTCTGATTGGAAGATCCAGATTCTAATCTAGGCAAATCGAAAAGCAATACTTGAACAGTCATATCAATCTTTGAACCTGCGCTCTCAATGTCTGAAGTATTCACCCCAAAGAGAAGAAATATAAGACCTCCTCATGAAGACCCCCTTGTAAAAGAAAAGCTTAAGATCCTTGGAGCATAGTCAGGTGCAAGGATTATGCTCACACTTCTGGAAACTCCAGCTAACAACAGGGAAACTATTCTCACAGAAGAAAAAATCTTTAAACTCGATACTTCACTCTCTGGCTTAAAAATTCAGAAATATTTCATTTTTCATAAATATTAATTCCAAAGGATGAGTCCTGAGAATAATATGAGGGAGAGCTTTAGGAGTAGCAATAAACAAAAGATTTTGCGAACTTTGCAAGTAGCTGTAAAGAATGTAAATTCCAGGAAACTAAATTCAGCCTTCCATAAATGGGTGTATATAGCATAGACGGAGCAAATAAAGAGAGAAGATTCATCACAGTAAGGATCTACTTAAACAGAGATGATAGACCTGAGCATTATCTAGGTTTAAGCCTAAGTTGGCTAGGATTTAGAGCGGCAACTTTTAAAACAGCAAGAGCTTATATCAGAAATTAAGGTGAGAAGTATTCTCAGCAAACTTCTTGATGTGTATGAAAAGACTCAGCAGATTGAGGGTCAGCAGAAGAGATTTATAAACTGGTGGGCAAACAAAACTGGAGTTAGGATGGAGTTTGGCAGGATCACTAAATACCTATAGGAGATAGATATCTCAAATAATGAGAAGTAATTATATTCAAACTTTAATTTTATTTTGAGAAGAAAGAGTTAGAAGTGAAAATAAATCAAGTGAATGAGGAAAATGAACTGATTTAACATAGAATCAAATCTCATGTTGTTAATTAGCCTTGTGAAACTTGTAAACAACTAATGAATAATAAGGCTATGCAAGTGGCGTAACAGCAGAATGAAAGGCGCTCATAAGTTTGGGATATGTACAGCCAAAATATTGACCAAGAATCTGAAGTATACAGAGTTGATGATTAATAGAAGCCAGTGGGGAGGAGAATCTGACTATGTGTAAAGAGTAACTTCTGATTATGGAATGAACAGTGTTGGGGGTAGCTCTAGTAGGAGAATGACTGGGAGATCTGCAAAAGTTGTAGGTGGAACCTCCTCCTAAAATTACTAAAGCAACAGAAGGAATGAATAGAAAGCTTAGAATTTCTAAAATTATTAGAGATCTGCACATTCTAGATAATTAAAGACATAGAATAAATTATTCTTATCAGTTTGTGATAGTGTGCGCAAATTAGAAGACTCTGAATCTAGAATAGAGATTTAAGACGATCATCCCTTATAAGAAAATCATAATATTGATGAGGAGTCTGAAGAACAGAGCTCTTTCATTTAGCGTTTGCAGAGCAATAATGACATGGGGTCTTTTCCGAATAGCAGCAAAAATGCGTCTATCAAGTTTTTCGGAGCACAGAGAAATTCAATGAAATAAGTTTAGGCTTCCTAAATACAAGCATCAATTGAGAGTTTAAATAGAGTGAATTAAATTATTACCATTATTAAAATAAGTTCTCAAAAATAGCACCAAGAGTAGGAACTAAAACAAGGATCTAAATTAAATTCAAAGCAGCGCAAGTCAGCAGAATCTCAGACCAATGCATCTAGATATTATTGATGCTCAAATTTAAGAAGAAGGGGATGATTAATAAAGCAACAATGAGCTTTTGGAAAATTTGCAGGTGAAATTTAATTAGAGACCAAGAGTGAATACCTAAATTAAAAGAATTTACAACTATCCAGAGGACAATGCTTCTAGCATTTAAAGAAAAATTCAAGATGATGAGGGAACTGAAATGATAGCGCTTAGCTAGAGCATAAACGGAAGCAACAGTACGCAGATGTTAAAAATTGATGGCTAGTCTTAGTATTCTTTTGTTAAACTTATTAAACACAAACAATCAAATAAGTTTAGCTCTTTTAAATTTTTAGCTAAGGAGCTGCTAATCTATTCTAAAATTAGTTGTCATCTATAAAGCCACTGAAATAAAGTGAATCCATCTCTCAACTTTCATAAAGCTCATTTAAAGGTTTCTAGCAGAATCAACTAGCCCCTTAACCATTAAAATAAGTTTTAAAATTGTATTTGATGCTGTGATGGAAATTTCAAACAACGGAAAGTAGCAAAATAATAACACACTTTCAGGTAGAAGAGTTACCTTAGGCTCAGGATCTTAAATCAGTGGAGGGCAATTTGTTTAAAATTAGTCTGCTCTAAATCATAATGCAAACTAGTCTGCTTTATTAAAATGATGAGATTTTTATATCTAATTGAATGAATTAACTTTAAGCAACACAATGATGAGAAGGTTGAGCAGCTATAAGACTTTTAGTGATCTACCTCCTGGCTCATAATTTGGAAATAGTTTTATGATGCACTCACATATTCCCAAAGGTATGTCATATATGTATATTTAACCCCAAACTTTTAGATCGAAGGTTTTCAAAGTATTCGGAAACAGGCACTGTTATTAACGCTGCGGATCCCGAATAGTTCGGAAACTAATTAGTTCTACAGCTTGAATAGGAGGTAGGGAAGATTATATAGTCTAACTATGCTTATAGAACTCTGAGTTAAAAATGAGAGAAGAACAACTCAAGCAAATGCTTAATAAGAGAATGCAAGAGCATCTCCAATAGAAGGAAGCAATGCTCGCCAAAATAAGAGAGTTGCAGCTCAGAAAGTTTCACTTAGCTCAAGGCAACAATTTACACCCTTCACTTCAAGTTAATCAACCAAGTAATTCATCTAAACACTAGCAAAATTAATCCTCTTTGATAGATAATGGTAACTTCTTATAGATTAAATAAATTTCTTCTAGGATCAATAGATTACAGAAATCAAAACGAAAACTCCAGATATCTAATTGCATAAGTAGATCACTCACATTTATTTAGACCGAGTTAGGAAAGTGAGGGCTTGATGAGAAATATTGATGGGGAATTTTTCATGGACGATGCTGAAGATGATGATGACGAAATAGAAGCTGTTGGTTCTTTGAGAAACTCAAGCGAAGATGAGGGCACTCACAATGGAAGATCTTTTAACAACTATCAAACTTAAGGTTAAAAATCTGACAATTGAGGGAGTAATCTATTTTAATTTCTTTGATAAGTATTTTTAGATTTGTGAGATGTGATTACAATAAATTCTGATATAATGGAAGTGAATAATCTCAATATGAACAGTAAAAGAGTAATTAACCATGATTTGCAACTGTTACAAATAGTTGCTTATAAATTTGAGAAAGGAATGTTTAAGAGATGAAATGTTATGAATATATAAGAAGACATAGATTAATAAACTCCTGGCCTCATGCCCCTTCAAGCAAGAACAAAGAATGAAAACATCTCAAGTATATGCTGAAATCTCTCAGAACGTTATCATCTACTTTGCTCTAGTGCTTTCTTTAAATGATTTTGGAGTAGCTTATCATACTTCAAACATTTTATGAAAATAATTGAAAAAAGACTGACTATATACTTCACTGGGAGTGGATAGAATTAATGCTCACTGCTGCTTGGCTCTTTCGTGCTCAAGCTCTCTCTGGAGAGAATCGATTTGCTTCTCGAGAGGCAGCTTTTTGTCTTCTCAACTCCTCATTGTCAGCTTTAAGTTGATCAACATCAGTGATCTGAGGGAGCACCCAAGCACTTCTTAATGAACTCGATAGCGTTGCTTGGCTTATCGGGCTCTTCATAAAGTCCAACTAGGACTTTAGTTAGCTGATCGACAACGCCAGCCTTTTCGAGATACTTGCGGAACTCTTCCTTCTTTTGCTCGGTAGTTTGCACTGACATTTTACTCGGAGTAGGGCTTATGAAATTTAAATTTAATATTATAGACTCATAATCTTTATACTTTCTTGTTCAATCCCTTATTCTATATTTGCTTTCTACAGCTTGTGAAGAAGAAATCTTTGAAATAAAAGGCAATGATATTTGAAATAAATAGGACCATTATATTGGATTATTGATTAAATTTTGACAAGGTATAAGATTTAATTATAAATCTCGTTCTCTCCTTCTTCCTAGTGATCATTAAATTCTGTTGATGATGTGGGATCTATTAATGTTTGGTCTTCCAGTACTAACACTTCTTCCTTAATTTTGATTTAGAATTAACTAGTTGAACTGAGAATTTATAATTCCCTAAGGATTTGCGGCTGTATAATACTGCTACAATCTTGAATCCTAGTTGGAGTTTTCTTCTCTGTTAATTTAAAATCTTTGATTACTGCTTGAGAAACTACCTATCTTGGAAATTATTTCCATAGTTTTGAGTTTAGCTGATCTGCTGGTTATGGTTCCCATAGGAAGGTTAATTGACACCATGAAGTATAACCTGCCCATTGCGACTTTGAATGCTCTAATTTCCTTTACTCAAAATATTAGCCAAAAGCAAAGATCTGTTATTTTAGTTATTATCACTTCTGTCAAACGCCATCTTGTTTTGTGAGTGATTTTAGTCGCCGTAACTTCTATTCAGACTTTCTCTTCTCACATTACTATTCTCTTGAACTACGGGGGAAAATTTGACAGCCTTTATTCTTGAATTGTCCAAAAGGCTTTATTTGAATCAGCATAGCTATTATTTACACTGGTGTCTCTTGTAGTAATTGTACTAGGCTGATTTATCAATAAATAAAATAAGTTAATGATTAGCAAGTGACTTGCTAGGATTCGCTTTGAATGGTAAAGAGAGTGTTTGCTTGTAGAGAAGTTAAGTGAGTTCTTACTTTATCTAAGCACTCTTTCCCTCATAATCAGTTTTGATGTAGTCACTGGCAGTTTTGCCCTTTAGATCTTTGGCTTCGATGCTTGCACCTCTTTCAAGCAAATCAATATAAAAATAGTCTTTATCTTAATAAGCAAAAACTTTACAAGGTCAACATATCCCTTGTGAAATGCATCTAGAAGCATAGTCTTTCCACTATTGCCGAGGCACTGCAGCTCCAAGTCTGCCCCTTGAGAAATCAAGTAAGCAAGAGTATCCTTTCGGTAATCTTCATACGCATGTATTATGCACTCTTCCCATCTACGTCAGTCTCGTCAATGTCAAGTCTCAGCTCTTTTACTAAAAAGCTCAAGTAATCAAGGGGTGAGGCTGGTTGATATTAAAGTCGAGGATGATTCTTAGGGTTCAGGAGATAGCATTTAAATTCAAAATATATGAAGATCTTCAGATTACCATGTCTAAGGCTTTGAATAGCTGAAGAAGCAATGTAAATAGCTAAGAAGAGATGAGTCAGCCCCATATCTTTGAAACATTCTAGCCAGCTCTATACAGGGAAAGCAGTAATACAGAGGAGTCAAATAGGGCTAATTTGGATCTGTGGAAACATTTAAGGCTTTCACAATTTTTTTCAAGTAAACATTATTAGTCTCACTCACTAAACTCTTGAAAATGTCTATTGACTTATTCTGTGCTATTCTAAAATATTATTCTCAGATGAAAATAGTCTTACATATGCAAAATATTTCTTCCTTATTCATCTTAGAATTCAAAGTCAATCTCTTTTTCTTTCCAAGTTAGTAGTTCCTTGAACAAGTTTGCATCTTAGTGTCTTACCGCTATTTATACAATAGAGATACAATTTATACAGGTGTGAGTTCGTTGTTGAGATTTCTTGATGGATTGGCGTCTCCTTGTTTATAGAGGAGTCGCATAACCTTGTAGTTCTTATTTTTTATTGCAATATGAAGTGGATTTAACTCACTTGCGAATGAAGAGGCCCCAGCTTTTAGAAGAAGAGAAGCCTTGAAATCTGAATCCTGACCACCAGGTTCCCCTGCAACAACACACAAAGGTGTTTAGAAAGTTATAATATAATAGTATGCTGTTTCCTGATAAAAGTTGACTGAATTTACTATTCCGATCTTATCATCGCTCATGTCTAAGAATGATTTGAGTATCTTTGACTATTTAATTGCATGAAAAATTGGCTTTGGTCTTCGTTTTTTGTTGTTCCCAAGATTAGAGTTTGGATCAGCTTTATACTTGAGAAGTAACTTCATGCACTGTTCATGATCAACATCTCTCAAAGCAGTGAATTTTCTTTTGTAGGTCAAGCCATCTATAGTACAATCATTTATAATGGCACATAAATAAAAAATCTATAGTGAAGTCTTAGTTATAGTGCTTAGGATTCATGCATATAAACTAATGGGTGCGGCCCATACTCAATAAGGCTCATTTTCTCATCTTCAGGCACATTATTAGGGTTAGCTCCTGCTTAAAGGAGTCTTTCAACTATCTGGTATAAACCTAAACTACAGGCATATTAGAGTGGGGATCTCTTCCTCACGGTGTTATTTTAGTTTTATTTCAAAATGGTTTGAGCCTTCATTTTAGTCTCTAGTCCAAACTCTATGTTTAAATTATAGACTTTATACATTTATTCATTCAACTTTAGCTAAATGTTGACATTTTGCAAGTCTATACTCTTAATAAGCAATGTAATACCTTACTATTCAGGAGCTCATCAACCAAATCGTAATCACCAACATTCACTGCGACAGCAATCGGAGAAATCATTTAACTTTCCTTGCTCTTTTCAAGGGAATGCATGAACATTCCAAAATAAAACTCTCTGCTGTCTAAAAATGCTGGTTCGTCAGGGGCTTCTCTCAAAAGCCGCCTCACTTCATAAGTGAATCCTTCACATATGAGCTTCATTAACAAGTCTAAAATGTTTAGGCTTGAGAATCTTACTTTTGTAAGACTGAGGATCATAGTAGATATTTTTCATTACTTAGGCTTGCATGTTTTCAAACTGAATTCTCTTTGCATCGGATTCTTTTGGTTTGGCTATGATTGGTAGCTTTGGCCCTCTTTCTTTCTCTAAATTATATTACATTATCTTTTAATTATCGATCATAAGATACTTGAGTGTCTACTCTTTTTTTCTTTCTTCTGCCTCTCTGAGTACCTTATTTTTCATTTCTAAGCG
Source organism: Tetmemena sp. SeJ-2015 (assembly GCA_027382625.1). Classification (NCBI taxonomy): domain Eukaryota; phylum Ciliophora; class Spirotrichea; order Sporadotrichida; family Oxytrichidae; genus Tetmemena; species Tetmemena sp. SeJ-2015. Next base: position 83,748 of record JAJKFJ010022654.1, on the reverse strand, counting down.
AAGGAGAGACATTTGCTATTCCCTTCTCTTGAAATACTACAGTTTCATCCCAGCTTGTCTATGGTCATTTATTTCCCTCAACTCGATGGCTTCTTCAAATTCAGAAGGCTTGTAAGCTCCACTGTAAGGATCCTTTTCTAAATGCTACTTAGGTCTCTCTCCTTTAGATCTTGGATTATTAGTTCCCTATCTCAGTAACTTCGATGTTTTATAAGTATTCTGGAGGAATTAAAAAGCAGGAACTTATTTACTTATAAAGTAAAGAATTTGGTCATAATTAAATACATTCTTGTTCTTCTCCATCAGCATGCTCAGTTATCTCTCAGGTGAATCTGGCACCTCTAGTAAGCTTCCACCATCTCCACCATTAGCAAAAGCTCTTCTTTTTTGGTTTGCTTTATTATTTACTGTCTTTTAGCTTTGAGAATTTTGCTAAGAAATATTACTGCTGTTTTAATTATCAGCAGGCCCTCCAACAGAAACTGGATTAAAAGATGTCTGCTCTCCTGCAGATGCATAGTCAAATTAAGTAGATGAATTCAAACTGCTTTTCTCAATAATGAGCATCTGATTAAGTCTCACTTATTCCTTATTTTTTTAGGCATATTGCTTCTGGGAAAGTATTGGAGTCTGCTCAATTTAAATTCAATAGAATATAACTATAGCTATCAATGTCATATTTAAGTTAATGCCATTATTGGCATAAGTGTTATCTGAATACTTAGAAGCAGTCTCCTCATGAATTACTGAAAACTCCTTTTATAGATCCTACTGCTCTCTCACTATAATTTACTTTAAATCAAATAACTTACATCTCTTCTCGTAAATTGCTTTGAACTAAAGATAGGCTTACTATTTATCGTCTAATATTAAACTGATTAAAGACATTCTATAATATTTTACCTTATTTCAAGTTAGATTTAATGATTTGCTTTTCTAGTTCATTAGCTTTGAGAGGATTTTTTTAATATAAAATTTTACCCTTAACTACTAAATAGAATGAATGAAATTCAAGTTTATCTGATTGAGCTAGTTTTTGAGTATTTAATCTTGTTAGTTGATTGGACTTCCTTCTGAGTATTTCCTACTCTCAATTTTAGCTCCTTATCCTCCTACTGTTCCAATCAATCCATTACTGAGAGTCATAAGCCCACTGCTAATATCTTGCTCTTCAAAAATTCTGATCACAGGTGGTTTATCTTATCCACTCTGACCGTTCATCACGCTACCATCATATGTAATAAATCTATACTTTTATTGATTGATCATAATGATAACTTTCCTTTAGCATCATTTTACTTGGCTGGTTGCTATCAAACATAGTCTATGTTCTCTGATACAGACCCTGACCTCCTGCACTAATCGTCTATAAGTGGCCACCTCCAACAGTTATACCTTCAATCTAATTACTAGATTAAGCTTAATGCTTGACTGGTATTTTAGTTTGCGAACGTTACAAGATTTAGGATGGATTGACAAGTTAGTTTTAAGGAGGAATATTCCCACTGTTCCTCATTGTGCTTGGATTTTAAGTGTTTTAGTTGTAAGTATAGGAAGAGAGTGGATTATCGTGAGCACTCCTGAAGTGATAGTATTTTTCTTAGTTAAGTTTTATAGATTGCGGCTGCTGTCAATTCTGAGCATATTGGATTGCTATCTATCTCCACTGCTACTCCCTTAAGGCTTGTCTCTTGGATTTTCTTTGAAAGTGCTGTGACCTGCATTTGAGTTGAGCTCATCTTCTTCTTTGATAGTAGCTCCCATCATAAAGGATCCTCTATTACTCTTCTCCATCTAAGAATATAAAAATGAGTTTAGCCTATACTGCCCCCTCTTCGACTGTTCTTTCTCTTCTTTTCTAAGCTACTCATCTCTGCATCAGACTGTTCATTAAATGTCTCCGTTATGCTATTTAATCTTGATTGCAAAACTCCTCTCTTTTGCTAGGTTACATTTCAAAAATATGATTCAATAAAATTTATTTAACAGTCTTAAGCATTTAAGGCTTCTGCAAGTAATTTGAATCGCCAGGAGATTAGAGTTGCTAATATGGATTAATAGAGTTCTTTGAATTAATTTATTGGCCTTGCTTAGTCCTATTATTCTAAGTTTGCTAATTTTTCTGTTGCTTGTTTGATTGATTTTGTCTCTCTGCGTTACTCCGATCTGGAGATGGTTGTCTTTTTTCTTGCTAGTTTTATCTGCCAGAGGGAGAAGGATTGGTAGTTCTGTAAGTAGTGTAGAGGTCATCATCTTCCTCTCCTTCATTTTCTTCCATTTCATCATCTCGGAATTGAGAATCCATATCTCTGATTGAACTCAGAGTCTAAACTCCAAGCTAACCTCCACCTACAGTTACACTACCAGCCGCGTCGGCGTGTCCAAACTTATCATACAAGTAATCCTTTAGAGCACTGAATGAAGAAAAATTTTGAAACCCCTGCGCATTTCACTAGCTCCTTTGATATTCAAGTAATCAAAAACCATGTGCCAGAGTTCAAACCTTGGAATGATAACTATCTTTGGAGGATATTTAAAGTAACTCTGGTTTCTGCTGTGAGCAGCCTGAGATTGAGATTTATGTGTATGAGTAGTAGAGGGAGTTTTGGTATTACTTTGCTTCCCTTTGCTTAAGATTCCTCCTTATGTCAAATGAGCGCCTCCTCCCTTCTAATTTTTGTTACTTTGGATATTATCAAACTCTTATTTTCCTCCTCTGTTGCTTTATTGCGTCTTATTCCTCTATCCTGAAGCAAAGTGAAGTGGCTTTTCCTATTCTTCATCATACTCATCTTCCTCATCATATTCTGATTCATTTTGAAAGTCTTTTTGCTTTTGAAAAGGCTGGTCTTGCCTTTATTTTCCGCTTCCTTTATATTAAAATTATTTATCCTTTATTTTACCTTGGCTTGCACGATATAAAGAGGCATCTCTAGCTTGTTAAGTAAGTTTTACCTCCTTATTTTACTTATTTTGAGAAGCTCCCATTTAATTTTGTACTTATTTTTTAATAAAAATATCTCCTTACATTTTATTGTAATATTACGATTTGATTTAATTAATTTTTTTAATATAAATTTAGTTAAACACCTTGAAATTTAGAGTTATATAATCTAATTTTTAATAAAATCTGAGTTGTTTTTCTCCATAATTTATGTTTATGCTCCTCATCCATTGCTTTTGAATTTATAGTTCTCTTATTTTCAAGATTTTTTATATTTAAAAAGGAAATATGGATGCAATAAACTTGAGAAATCTCAATTGAATTATTTAAGTTTTATGGGTTTAATGGCCTTAACTCTAATTAAATCCTAGATATAATAATTTAGTTACTTAAAATCTTCAGCAATAACCATTTGGCTTTAGATTTATTTATAATTTATGATTTCTGTTTAATTTCAACAATATTTAGTAGATTATATGTAACTTAAATTGGAGTAAATAAAAAGTTGATTAATCAAACTTTTTGTGATAAATTTAAAAGTGCATATCAGAGTATCTTCTTCTTCTTTTCAAAAATCAAGTGGTCCTTTATTGGGGGCGTCTTTGCTTGAAGGCTCTTGATATCTTTTTACTCCAGCTTCAAACTACAGCTAGGGCTACTAAGCCTTGAAAATAGAGTTTGCTCCAAGGCTCTGCTTCTTTTAATATGAGCCACCTTGATTGTTACTACTGGCTCCTGTTGCCTGGGGTTAAGTTATAGTATTAAGAAACAAATGTAAATATATAAGCATTAGTGTAGAGCTAACTGTTAAATTCAGTTTTAAACTGCTTGAATCCTTGGGCTTTGTCAGCTAAATCGGGCTCCTGTTTTGAACTTCCATTTGTCATAGAAGGGTTATAACAAATATCAATTCAATAATTCATTAGAGTCAATAATATAAATTAAATCGATTATTTATTAAAATCATAATTAAGAAATCTTTATGCTGTCAGTTTAAATCACTTATTGACTCTTCGAGCTGAATAATAGCCAATAGAAGCAATATAAATAATAAATTCGTCTTGGGTAATCCACAATTTTTGCAATCTTTCTTTCTATAGTCGTTCTCCTGTAGTTCTTTCCTCAGACGCACCTAAAATTCTTATTTCAACACAATGAGAATATACTAAATAGTAACATGGATTAATTTAGATAATATAAAACAGTCACTGATTTATCAATTTGATTTAATTTATAAATGATTTTTTAAATCCGCTAAATTCTCTGCTGTATTATAAATATTGTATTTCCAAACTTAGTTTGGCTATCTCTCCTCGTAGGCACATATAATGGTGGCCTAATAGGTCCACCGCCGATACCCACTTAACTTCCAATGATACTGCCTCCAATCTAAATTACAGTACTATATTTTAATCAGAGGTGAAGAATCATTCTAAATAGTTCTCATCTAAGGCCTAATTGGGTTGTAGCCAGAGCCACTGCTAAATCCAGCACCTCCAGTGGAAGTCATTGACATTTTTGGAGCTCCACCTAATGCAGCATGACCCAAGGGGCTCTATTGACCTGCTCCAAATTTATTGTTGTAATTCGTACTCACCATTGGATTATTGATGTCCTAATATAAATTAAATGTCAGGGAGCACCAAATCTTAACCACCTGCTTTCGCCTCCTAGAATTACTTAGCTTAGATGCTTTTAGCTTTATAAAAGATCATATTACATTTAATTATAATGCTCTAGCCTACTATGCTGCCGCCTAAAGCTGTTCTGCTTTGCTAACAATAAAATTGAAAAATGCTAAGGTTGTCCCATTATCTAGAGAGATCATTCTCCTCATAGCTCTACTTTCACTTGGCTATTGTCTAAAAGGATTGGCGTTAATCTATTAGTTCAGAACTTCAATGCTCTTCTTAGACCAGTCTTACTAAGATGAGCCAAATCCACCTATGCTAGGTGAGTTTCCTCGCATAGTCGACCCTGGTGAGAATAAGCTAGTTCTTGATGTAGAGACTACGGAACCTCGGGTTTGCTTAAAATCTTATGCTGGCGATTGGTCTACTTGGCCAGATCCATTTATTTAAAGGTTAATATTTGATCCAGCAACGAAAGCATGATGGTCTTAGGTAATGACGTTCTTTCCCTATCTCTGCTGATTATCTATCTCTATCATTGTCTTTTTTAGGGGAGTTTTCCTCAGCACATCTAATTTAGCTACGAAGCTTCTAGCAATTTAGCATCGATTACCATAAGAGAGAGCACGATTTAGACACAGAGATTTTTCAATGAAGACTATTCATCTCCAGAGGAAGGGTTAGCTGTCGCACTCAGAATATTCATCGTATCCGCTAACAACTAACAAATATATACTATGAAAGTATTAACTCAAGACACTTATCGTAGAATTCGGGTTAATAGCAAAGCACTATACTGAAATGCTAAAGTAGCAGCTATAAAATACTGATGAAACGGGTAAGAGTTTAAAAGCTAAAATTATGTTGGCCTCTTTTCCTGAAGAACAGCCTGTTGATCTTCCTTCTTAAGCTATGCTTAAATGGCTTTTAAGACTTTCTCTATATTTTTGATGATATCTTTAGCTACAACGAAAGGCCCAATGTTATTGTGCTTCGCAAAGAAGATTAAAATTATTCATTACTTTTCAATCTTTAATTAAGATGATGACTTTGTCACTTGCCATTTGTGTTCTGATGTTACTGCTCACGGTATTGCTCACTATAATACTTATGAATGAACCTAGCATAAGATGCAAATCTAGAGTAGATAAGTAAGGAGCAAGAGATCCTACTACAAACTAATCTATAACAAATAAAATAACTTGAGCATGTTCAAAGTTTCTAGGTAAATCTCAGTTGAGTCATCTTGTAGCAACTATCTCATTAGGATCGAAAGAGGCTCGAATAAGTCACGAGCAGTTTTCTGATTCGCATTCACTACTTGCTTTTGAATGGCCTTTTTAATCTCTATAATTGCTTTTAGTCTCTTCTTTGGATTAGGTAGCTTAAGATATATTAATTTAAGAATGAAGATTCTAGAGTTCATCTTTGACCCCGACTAGAATAGTAGACAACTGTGACGAATTTATAAGGTCTGTCCTAATTTAAGTTTGAGCTCTTTGCAAGTTATAGTCTTCTTGTTGTTACTTATACTTAATAAAATATCTATAAGCAAATAAAACTTAACATCATTTCCTGTTTCTTACTTTGCCTCTTATAAGACTTTCTTGCTTAGCTGATCTTTTTACCCTACCAACAATGAGTCAAGTTTATCTCCGAATTCAGCATAAAGCGTCTTGAATAGAATCTCACTTTCCTTTCTTACTTAATTAAAAAAAAGTAATAAGCATCCTTCTATTACTTGAGGATTTTGATGTTTAAAAGAAGCATTGATGACACTCATGAATTTCAGAAAGATTGGATTGGCTCCAGGACCTGTGAGGACAGTTGCCTTTTTCTCAAGTATCTTTGTTTCTTATTGGAATTGATTTAGCATTTTAAGACATGAGCAGATCATATTTGAATTTCCCAAACTTGTAGCTACATTTAATATTATCATTGATACTAGTGTCACTTAATTTATTTGAAGATGCAGAAGAGTTCTGATCCAACACTAGTTCCAGTTCAGTCAGCACTTGAGTAACCATAGTCTCAGGCCCAATTGGGGACTGATGCGAAAGATACAAGCAGAAATTTTAAGAAGCCTCTCTCACCTTAGCTTTTAAGTCAGTTGTCTTCTTGATAATGCTACTAACTAAAGGTGCTAGTTCCTTCTTAATCTAAGCCGGCTAAAGATATCTGAAGAAAATAGGAAGTGCACTTTGAATGAGCTTCAAGAACAGAAATGAAGATTTTCAAAACTGGGTCTTTGCAACCCTCTTCCACGAAATCCAAGAACACGATAAAGTTTTCTTCAATAGGGAAATTCTTCCTATTAATCTCTGCTGTCATTGCATCTCTTCTATTTGGATCGAGATTGTGCAATTACTCATTTACTTTGTCAATAGCAGCCTATCTGGCAGACCAAAATTAGAAAATATATATTAAAAGAATTTTAAATTGTGAGTTGAAACAAGTAATAATCTCCAAGCCAAATAGTTGTATTAAATGAGCATGCTTATTCTTGAGTTCATCGGTAAGAGGCTCGGAATGAGGTAGGACAATTGGAAAATTAAAACCCTATACTCTTAATATATTAATGAGAATTAATGGTTGGTTAGAGACCTGAACCAAAAATAAAAATAGAATTAACCTGATGGGTTTACTGAAGGTAGTGAGCTTTTAGTAGCTCCCCCTCCAATATCTGGAAGATTATTTCCTTTAGCTGGTGCAGTTTCATTTTACTACTTTGCGTTTGCTATGAACATCCATGCTGACTGATCTCTGTTTAGTTGCCACATTCAATTCTAATTCGTTAACATCAATATATGGCCCTTGTTCATTTCATAAAAATAATGCTATTTAATTTCCATCTTCTCCAGCTTAAGAGTTGAGACACACCTCATTTATCTTCTTCACAAGTGGATCTCTGAGTGATGGCCTAAGACCGAGAATAAAGTTGATGATTCTCTGCTTAAATGGCTACCCTCTTGGATCAATAGAATTGATTCTACAGATCTCAAGTAAAATCACAAATGTAAAATTATAGTATGAGCTTGAGCGAGTTTTGTCTCACCTTTGTATTTTTATGAGAAACCCAAGCGCATGCAAACTCTGTCAGCTGCTCGTAGTTCTTACCTAATATGAACTGATGAGGCTTAGTACTCAAATCATCTGCGGATTCAATCTAAGAGCCTCTCTTAATGAAGAGTCCCAGTCTTCCAACAATAGACTTCTCTTGAAGGGATTGATCTATGATAACTTCAGCGATAATAAAAGCTCTATATACAAAAAGGTTTCAGAGATAAGATTGCTGATTTACTCTTTCTTAGTGTCACTGTTTCCTTTAGGACCAACTTAGTCTGATTTACTGCCTTAGTTTTAAGAGGTGCTTTGATAACCCCAGATCTAGTTTATAAGGTCAACTGTCTTCTTCCTCACTCGAGTGTTAGTATCAGCAGTTTTGAGAATCAAGGGCTTCAAAAGAGTTTATAGTGAGCTCAGAACAGTCTCAGAAAATATTGCCTTTGCGAAGAAGATTTAAGCAACCTCAACTGCATATAAAAGATAAAAGCTTTATTTATTGCAGATAGATAGAGTGATATGTTATTCTCCTCAAAACATCCTTTTAAAAGGACTATGCAGTTAGTTAAGAACTCTTCCTGTAAAATAGTCTTCTTACTTCCTGATTCAAAGGCTTCCTTCATATGTTTGAGAGCGAGATCTCTCTCTTGCCAATCCTTTGACTATCCTTTTTCAACCATCTTTTCTTGAGCCTCTTAAAGCTGTTCCATTAACTAGCCACCCAACTTTTGAGTTGAATTGAAGTCAGCTCCATTGCCGCCATCAAAGTCCTAAGAATTTTCTATCATTGAAGACTCATTTAAGTTGTCCTCATTTTCCCTTTAATTTTGATTCTAATTTTTTTCTACAACAACTTATGCTATCTTTTCCATAATAGATGCTTTCACCTTTTCAGGAAGAGTAGCTAAGTAATCTTCTTTGACAGCTCCTGATAATCTGTGAATTAAAATAAGATTGAAAGTGGATATCAAGAAGAATCTTAGTACTTGCATTTCTAACATCTTGACTTTGATGAGTCAGAGATGGAAGAATTGCGTTTATGATATCTCTCACATTCAGTGGTCCTCGCTTTTTAATGCTTACACCAAATGAGTTTACAAACTTGTAAAGAAGGGCTAACTGAGCCAGGAGTCCTTTAAATGAGCCTAAGGCTGCCTCTCCAAGTGTCGAAATTTTCTTCTCTTAATTCGCAGGATTAACACCCTCCACCATCAGTTAGTCTTGTTAGTTTTTAAGATTAGTGGCCTTATTATGTGCCTATATTCGTTGCAAAATGAAAGAAGAAACATGAGCTTCACCAATTTTAGGGTGAAAGCTATAGTCAAGCAAGCACTCATGAATTTTATTAGTCATTCGGGTATTTCCCTCTTCTGATTTCTGAAGAAGCTTTAGCACAGCACACCTATCTACAAAAGTTTTCTATTATATATAACATAATTATTTTTCTTGAAAGACTCTATTGCAGAAGAGGACTCTAATTTTTACGAAGTGATTAGCAGATTGAGCATTTGAAGAGATAAGTTCAAAACTGTTAAATGTAATTTTAGGGAACAATTTAATTAAAACTTTGATGACTTTGTCTTTGCTACATTTAATTTTAATCGATGTTTTTATAAATTGAATTGTTTGCATGTAAGATCTATTGCTACAGTGCATGCTTTAACGAAGTCAGCTAAGCTCAATCCTGAATCAGTATCCCTTGTGAGATATTTCTCAGCCTGTTTAAATATTATTTTGAGTGCTGTCTCTTTGAATTTCCAATTTATGGCAATTAGTCCTAGGGCTATCTTCCTTCCAAATATACTTTCTATGTCTCTTTCATAGGGCCTGCCTTCCTCTACTTCTATCTCTGAATCTGGCATTTCCATGAATTTTTTCGCTGGATTGGAGCTGCTTTAGCCTTTTGCTCCAAACTTAGCTAATTTTAATTAACTTTTATATAATTTGCAATTAGGTTTATCACGATCGGTTAATTGCTGATCGAGATCTGCATTAAGTTATAAACATAATGAGGATAAGTTACTCAGGGCTCTAATCTTCAACTTGGTTCTAGTAGTATTAGTCAAGCTAAGTTGGATCTGAAACACCTTTAATCTCTCTATCATCATCCGGATTATAGTAATGAGTTGCAATTACTGCTCCTTCCACCTCTGCTTAAATTAATAAACTATCTAAGGTTTGAATTTAAAAAGTAAAGCTCGTTTAAGTCTTTCCATATTCAAATTCTCCAACACTAAAAGAGTTAGAAGGGAAAAACACCTTACAATCATTAACTGACTCTAGGTAGTCCGGGATAAACATTTCAACCATGTCTACTAAAGTCCTACCACTATAGTCTGGTAAATTAGGGTTAGCATTTGTTTTAGTGACGAGCTCAATTATAATTTCTGGCTTGTTACTCAAGACTGCCAAGTGTAGACAAGTATAGCCCTTTATGCTGCTTTAAAGATTTGGATCGGCACCTTTTTCAATCAAGTAATGTAAAATATTGTCATGACCCAAGATAGATGCGAGATGAAGAGGAGTGGTTGCATTCTTGTAGGCTTCCATAAAGTATTTCTCCTCTAATGAGTCATACTCTTCATCTTCTTTTCCAGGTTAACCTTCTCCGCCTCTGTGAAGTTCTTCAATCTAAATTATAATATAATTGATTTACTTCGCCCTGGTCTTTTTGAACCTCTCCGCCTGTCAGATCAACTTTAGCATTTGCTTCTTCTACTAAGACCATGATGTTATCTAAGTTTCCTTCTCTCACCGCGCTAAAGAGCGGAGTTTGTCCAGTGTAGTTATTAACTAATAATTTAAAGCACTTTAAGGATAAAAAGAAACTTTTTCAGTAAATAATTACATTGACTCTCGCGCCGAACCCACCTTTGCCTCTCTTCTTAGTCAGGAACCTGAGCATATCAGCTGAGCAGTTATTATCAATTGCCTCAAATATAGGAGTTCTTCCTGCGTTGTCAGCTATCTCAATAGCTGAATAAACATCCATGCCATGCTCAATCAGTGCCTGGAGAACTTCTAAATGATTCTTTTCAATAGCATGATGAAGGACAGTTCCACCACTGCTATCTTATTTTAGCATCGATGCGCCTTTCTCTAATAGGTATCTCACTACCTGATGATAGCCTCCTCTAGCTGCATATAAGAGAGGAGTACAGCCCTTAGGTGAAGGCTCTTCGATATTAGCTCCTCCTCTTTCAACCAATAACTTAGTAAGTTTGAGGTCTCCTCTGATAGCTGCGCAGTTCAAAGGTGTTAAGTAAAAAATCGCGTTTTAATGAAGTTACAAACATTTTAAGCCTCTATGATCTTTCAAGTCAATTTCCAAAGGCTCTGGTGTATGGCCTGCTAGAGAGCTCTCAACAATAAGTTAAGCCATTTCAAAATGGCCATGAATGCAGCAAATCAATAGAGGAGTCTAACCGTGCTCATCTTGCATATTTACATCCACGCCACAGCCTATCAGAAATTTTCCAACACTCTCTCTATCATTTTTGCAAGCCAAATGAAGAGGGGTTGCTAGCTGAGAAAATTTTAATTCATAAACTTATTTCTTAAAAATGTATTTAATGTATAATTTTCAAACTTTTAAGATGCTCCTTTTTACTTAGGAAAATTATATTTTAGATTAATTTAATATTCTTATTATTTTAAAGCATTTTAATGAAATTGAATCCACAATAATCTTTATTTGTAGATTTAATTGAAGCATGAGAATCTCAGCATGGCCCTAAGATGCAGCTTTGTGCACCATGGACTATCCATTTTCATCATATAGATCATTATCTTCGAGAGTATTTGAATCTCCGAGTTTATTCAATATGTTCTCCACTTCTCGAATGTCGTTTGTTTCAACAGCCTCCCAAAGCTTTTTATGCTTTTTCCTACAACAAATCTTTATTAATTTTATGTTTTTGTAAAAAATATTCTTAAAGTTTAAACTTTCAGATTAAATTTTAAATTTTAAGAATTTAAGCTGGAGGATCCCTAACCATTTAAGTCTCTTGCGTCCAGGTCTTTGTCGTTATCTCCCTTCATCAGCTTTTACAATTTATCCTTGTCTAAAAACAAATCAGAAATCCAAATTCATAAATCCCAAACGCAAAATAGGGTAAAACAATCATTGAAAGTGGAATGAAACCTCATATTGCTTAGCATCTTATTAATCTGAAACTATTAAATACCAGGAGTTCTTAATTTTTAAAAGTATAAACATTTCCAAATTAATAAATATATAAATATACAACGAGATTTCTAAAATAGAAATAAGAGGGGGAAACAAATTGAAACATTTGTTGTATATTATCTCTTACTTAATTTTTCTAAGGCTGATACAATTATATTTAAAATATTTGACTAAATTAATTCCATCAATAACTGCTGAAACTCATAATTTAATGTCATAATTAGCTTGAATTACCTAAATTAGCATTTAAAATAAGATATTGTATTTGGGTTGAGTCCTTTGAGGTGTTCTTTAGCTTGAGAGTTAAGAGTTACTTTATTAACTGAGTCTGTTACTTGGGCGGCCTTTGGGCCGGAACAACTTGCTCCCATTTCTAATTCTATCGATTTATAAATTTCAAAAAAATTAACCACGGCAATCTTTTTAAAAAAGAACTACTCAATATCAGCCTAGAATATTAAGCAATACAAGCATCAATATAGAATACTAATTTGATATATAAATCCTCTAAATATCTAGTCAGAGGCAATTAAAAGGGTTGATATTTTTAGTAGTATGATATATTTGGTTTGATTAGGAGGTGTAGTTTTAGATTTATATTTTATTATTGATGGCAGACTTTACTTCTAAATCCTCCTCTGGAATTCATTCTAAATTCCAAAGCATAATCATTAGAGTTAAAATCTTTTTTGCTTTAAAATTATGAATCATGGACACTATGAAGGAGGGAATTCAAATGCGAGTGGCTGACAAGTAGTTTGACGATAGAGAGGGCGGGATATAAGCTCAGAGAACTCACAATATAATCCAAACTTTGATTAAATAGCCCAAAAAGAGAACAGAAGACGACTTGGATATGCTCATTCCAGTTATCTCAAATTCATTTTAACATTTAATAAATAGAAAAAAAAGCAAATCTAAAAGATTACATTTTTCAAGGAGAGAGAAATAAAGCAAGAGAACTATAGATTGATTGTAGAGTCCTTAACATATGAATTCTATCCACTTGGGGCTACTATATTCGAACAAGGAGAGCAAGGCGACAGATTTTATATCATAATTGATGGACAAGTAGTAGTCAAAGTAAAATAATTATAACTAATTCAGTATTAAAGTGTTTAACAAAGACCATGAATAGAAAAAGAAAGAGAGCACTCTACTGCGATCCAAGTTTAATTAATGTGTATCATGATTGGTGCTTTATATGATAAGTTATTAAAGCTGAAGAAGAAGCAAATCGATTGCCAAGCTATGCTAGTTGAATATAATTCCTAGGGTTAGCAGCCGCCATAAGAGCTACCGCTCATATTGATCACTTAAGTATGGAGATAAATTAAAAGAGCGAGATGCTGGAGAAGATAGAAAGGGATTTGAGTCATCTGCCAGAATATAATCAACTCATGAAACTCTCCACTGGATAAAGCTTTCGGAGAGCTTGCTCTTATAACTAGCAAGCCAAGATCCGCAAATATATCTTGCCTAACTGAATGCCATTTCGCAGTCATGAGTAAAGTTGACTACGAAAGAGTTCTTCAAAAGATAGAATAAGAAAATAGTCAGTTAATTATCTTTATATGATAGAACTTAAAACGTAAACTATGAAATAGGACTTCTTGAGATAGATTTCTTTCTTGAAACGATGGACCAGGAAGAACCTTCAGAATCTGTAATACTACATGACAACTAGAGAGTTCCCTCGAGGATCTCTTATTTTTAGAGAGGGTGATCCAGTTGACTATATTGCAATAGTTAAGAATGGAGAATATGCTGTTTGCAAAAGAGTACCAAAGTCAGTTTTAAATTAGTTATAGAAATATATTTTTAAGCAATTGTGCATATAAATGTATTGCAGTAAAATTTACAGTTAAAGATGAGAGTGAAGTAGAATAGCTACTGCAGGGGATAAGGAAAAATTAACCAAGGGAGTAAATTGATTTCGGTATCGGGAGCGTGGGATTAGATCACTAAGCGTTTCAAGATGGAATGAAGAAAAGAGGATCCAAGTCAAAAAGAGGCGTAAGCGGCAAAGCCATTATAAAAATAATTGATTAATGGAAAGAGTAGTAGCTTGAGTAATTACTCCTCTAATTAGTCAGCCAAGAAGATTGATCAAGATCTATCATTTTTTTATACTTCTTTAATTAAGATCCCTATTAAAATGAATACGGTGGTCAAAATCATTCTGATCAAAAGGTGAAACCCCAAACTGCTTTATAAATTATCTTATAAGTCTGCCTCACCTTCAGTTATAAAGTAGCTCTCTCAAAGAAAGAATAGAATAACTGATGATATTACGATGACAAGTCTTCAAGTGGCATTGCTAGGCACTGGCTAACTATTTGGTGAAATTGATGCAGTCTATTAAAGAAATTACACCTACTCACTAACTTGTAACTCTTTATATACAATCGATAAATAACTTAAATAAATTTGCCTCTGTCTAGAACTAGTTGTATTTGATAAAATCAGAGGACTTCTTACGCTTGCTTGGAAATATAAAAGGAACTTGGGATGAAGTAGAAGCTCACTGCAAACTTAAAAATGAGAAGTACATTGAAATAATTATGAAACAGTTTGCAGCTAAGTGGTAAAACAAAAAGCAAATGACTCTCTTATCCCATCAGCCTATCTCCAGACAAGAAGTGAAATAAAGGCTCTTGAAAGGCTTTGAGAGCAGCTACTAAAATGCAGCAGGGTAGAATAGCTAAAAGGGTAGTCCCTCTCAGATTAGAATGCTGGATGTGGAAAATCTAGTATCTGATGATAGGAATAGATAAATGGACAGCCTAAATAGAGATAGTCTTAGTCAGATTCAATCACCTCGAAGTGGAAATAATCAAGCCAGAATTGATTATGATCAAGTCTCTTCCATCATTTAACTCAAAGATCATTCTTTCATTTGATGGTAAAATTATTTTAAGCAGCAAACTTAAATGATCCTTAGAGGAGAATGGCAAGAATTTAATCTTAAAATGAAGAAGAATAGATGTTTTAGGCCTTTGACTTAAATTAATAGAGAGGAAGTACTTAAATGCAAGTATATCAGACGAGAAATATGAATCAAAATCAGAACTTTACTCTTAATGGGAAAGGTCAGAGAATCCCAGTTGTGAGAGCAATTAGTGCAGGCACTTATAAATCCTCTTACGTCCAGCAACAGTAGCAGTAGTTTTAGGCTTAAAAGAGTATGGTTGCCGAGCCTGCGAACTTCTAAACTTCATTCACTAATCGAAACAGCGGAAATGAGCTCAGGTATTCTATTCCAAACCTCAGAATGCACAACTAAAAGTCGTAACCGATCAATAATCAACAAATTAACTAAAATAGCAACGGAATACAAATGCAAAGTTAGAATCAGCAAGAGCTCCAGCTTGAGAGCGTAATAGAATATCAAGCGCAAGTTTAGAGTAGAAACAATTTTTCCCCTTATTAGAAAATAATGACGAGCTAGCAACAACTTCCTTCATCAGAAGATGCCTTCAAGATAAATATCAATAAAATGAATAGAGTGCCAAGTCAACCATCAGCATAGTTTTAATAAAAAACATAAATCTCTAATATAAAAGAAGAAAGCAACATCCCCACATATAAGTTATAGCATTTATTTTTTCTGTTATATTCAGATGACTAATCAATATTGAGCTAAATGTTTTAATCGAGCATTCTAAACAGATCGTAGCATCGACCAAAGCAAGGACACCCAAGCTTATAGTAGTATGACGCTGTTTTCTAGGCGTAACTAAGAAGTCAAATGCTTCAAGAAGAAGATATAGAAGATTACAATTACAATAACAAGCATATCAATTCTGTTCAAGTTTAAGTTGCATATGATAAATTTATCCATATTTTGAAATCTAAAAATATAATCTATGAGTAATCGCCCGAGAGAAATCTTAATCTAGAATAGTAGAAAAGTATCAGCATCAAAAGTCTACTTCATACTCATTAAAAGCACCAAAGTTCAAGTTAAGCTTACTTTAACAGTTACACTGATACAACTTTTCATAAGAGTGATAAACTCTTAAAGCATCAGTTACAAAATTCTTTCAGTTAAAATTAATTAAATTTTATTTTATATCAAATAGAAAGATCAGCATTTATCATTTTTCATTCATCATAGCATGGATGTATTTTTACTTAAAGATAAACTTAAAATTAATCAGACCAATAATAGCTTTGCAGCTTAATTTTATTCGAATTTCTGAATTTAATTTAGTTATGCTTAATTCTTTCACTGAGGTAAAGAGGCACAATCAATCGACAAGCCATATAAATGGTTCTAGCTAAATAAGCTATATTAATAATTCGCAAGGATATAACCCTGTATCTTACATATTTAATATTTTATTGATATCTGAACGGTAATTAAGAAGCGGACCCTATGTGGACTAGTAAAAACTTTAAAGACAGTAATTGAGTAACAGGCAGGGGCAACTAATAAACTACCAACAGAACTTAGTTGAAAGCATGCAGCAATTATTTGAGAAGAAGCATTTTATGAAGGTGGCTTCTACTTTCAGATCCAGGTTGAGATCTACTCAAGTCAAGCTCAGAAACCCAAGCGCTAAGAGTCGAGTATCACAGCACAATAGATACTAAGATGCCAATAGTGACAGTATGAAAGCAATACTAACAAAGGAGAATGATAAAGCAGCCAGTGTCAAGAAAATAGTAAGGTACTAGAATGAAGTTTATTTTAATAAATAAGAGTGAAAATATTTCTTTATTTTATAACTAGCATTAGATTGGTGTCAATATATGAGATGATGGAAGAATAATTATTTTAAACCAGACATTTAATTAACAAATTTAGTAATTATGTGATGGTCATAATTTAATAATAAAAATCAAAATGATGTTGAAATAGGCGAAATAGAAAGCAAAGCACTGCATTTTACTTTTAGAAATAATTCTGGTTGCTTTTAAACAGAGAATTTCGATGGATTAAAGGCTAATATGTTCAATTATTGTTTAAATTAAGTCCATTTAAAACAAATATACTAAATAAAGATAAATAAAACTTGTGTCTATTGAGAGGGCCGATTTAATCATTTTTATTGGGTTAAAATTCTTAAAATTAGTATAAATTAATAGATCTATTTATACAAATATATTGGCTAAAATGCATGAATTTGTAGCTTTTTATCTCTCTCATTTTACTGGATTGATGTTTGAAATATCTTCCTATTTCTGAAATTCCTAATTTTGATTAATGTTGATCTATATAATCTAGCTTACTTCAACTATTGTACTCTTTAAAAATAATTGCTTCAGCAAGATAGGCAACTAAAAATCTTTCAATTAATTGAAGTAGGGAAAAGAGGATTCCCGAGAGCAATTCATAGAGAGTAGTAATTAAATAAGCAATCAGAGTATCGATTTAAAGGAGTCATTGACAAGGAGGGAAGCATAGAAATGCAGAGAGCTAAGAATCGAAAAGACAAAGAACTCCTCAAAGAAGGTGACAGGCTTTATAAGAGGTTCAACATTTTATAATAATCTGTATTAGAAAAGTTAATTTCAGTATCTCTTAATTAAAGTGATTGATCAAAACCCGATGGACCTTGAATACGAAAAGGAGCTAGATAGAATGATAGACGAGAAGATAAGCCAGGGTTACGACGATCAGTAAATCCTGTCAGATTTGTCTGGGTTTGGAGCTGGTGGCTAGCAATCTGGCTAAAGCAGCTAAGATTTGCAATAATTGGAAGAAAGAAAAGTTTAATAAAATGTATTGCTTGTTTGTTTCCTATTTGTATTTGATTGAGTTGCAGAGC
The DNA here is from genome assembly GCA_027382625.1 of Tetmemena sp. SeJ-2015. NCBI lineage: Eukaryota > Ciliophora > Spirotrichea > Sporadotrichida > Oxytrichidae > Tetmemena > Tetmemena sp. SeJ-2015. The sequence continues at coordinate 66,144 of JAJKFJ010022654.1, read as the reverse complement.
TAAGAAAGATTGTGAGAGAAAGCAGTGAGGGAAGAATTAAGACAGATGCAGACCTCAACTTGATGTTGGGCGGAGATGATGCTTTTGAGTAGTTTCAGCAAAAGGCAGGAAAAATGTTGTACTAAAAGGATGAAATGCTAGCAGAGAAGTGGACAAGGGAGGAAAAGGAAAAGAGACTCAAATAGAGGGAGCAACTTAAGCTGCAGTTGCAAAGGCAATATTTAAATATAAGAAGTGAAAAAGAAATAATTATAAAATATAATAAAATTAATTAGGATACGAAGTGCTGCTATATAGCTGAAAATTAAGAATATATTTGCTAAAAGAACTAACATCTTAATCCTTTCAAAAATAAGCTAATCAATAGTTTTTATAATAGTAACTTATATTCATCAAATTTGTCATTCTTCATAATTGTCATCTGCTTTACTTAATCTGTAAATGAACGAGCGAGTAATTTAAATTAAAATTAAATTCTAAGATTTTGCGAATTCTCCAAGGATTTATAAGTAAAAATCTTTAAGCATAACATACGAGCAACATGAAAAAAATAATAAGACTTAAGAAGTTTAAAGTAGAAAATTATATTTACCCAATAAATTTTATAAAGGTTATCAATTACTTAAATCAATTTTATAATTTACTTTGAAGAGAAATATTTTAAGATCTGTATCGACTAACTTCATTTAAAATTAAGTATTTTCAAGAATTTTCTTCCTAAAAATTCCTGAATGAATTTGTTAATTCTTCAAATTTTTAATTAAAAAATTAGTGTGTTGATAATTTCACTTAAAATTTATTGATAGTAACTAGAGGAGAAGGGCAAAGAATATATAATCGATGAAAAAACTGGACTTGAAATTCCAAGAATTGATACTTCAAAGCTCCTGAAAAAGGTAGACAAGAGGGGACTCAAATTATAAAATTTATACTACTCCTGAAATCATCGAAAGAAAAGAGAAGCATAGAGCCAGATGCAACATTTGGATATGCAAAAAACTCAATTGATTACAAATCTCTACTGCCTAATGCAAATGAGCAAAACATTCTAACATAAGCATATTAAGTTTTAAACCTGTCAAGCCAGTACTCTAATCGCTAAGAAGATACGAGAACAGTCGAAGATTTTGAAAGAGAGAGTTAAATTACAGATATTCAATTCAGGAATATGATCAATGAAAAATTCTTATTTTTTTTCACTTGACTTATTATTCCCATCCAGTGGAGGAAATGAAACTGCTTTTGAATAAGACTTTGAAGAGGCCGACGATGTAAAGTTTGCCAAAAAAGCAAATACAAAATCGAAACCATACGCTTCAAAGAAAAATAATGAGCTCACCTTAGAGTAACAAGACTCCAAAAAGAGGTTAGAGAGAGAAGCCGAGAGATTTTATGAGCTCAGAGATAGAGATTAAGAGTTTAAGGAAATGGCTGAAGCAGAGGAGCTAACTACTAAGAAAGAACTGGGCTAGTATATAAACGTGGATGAAAAGGAAACGCAGATAGTTGGAAAATAAAGGATGGGGCACGTAGTTGAAGACATCACCAAAGAGAGGACAAATGTACAACTTACTACTTAGGAGAAAATCGAGAAAGAGTTATCTTACCTTACTTATACAATGAACTTAAATCCCTAAGAATAGAAGCATTGGTTTTACAAGCTTCGCAGGGAGTACAGAGAACAAGAAATTCTAGAGAGAAAAAATAAGCAGAAGGAGGCTAGAAAGCTAATATTTTAAGAGCATTAATTTAATCAAATCCTAAAGCAGTTTTTAAAGATGATGAGAAGTTATAAGCTTCCTGAGGTATTACAGCAAGAGGAGGACTTTGAGAAATTTTATGACATGGAAGGAAACGAGCCTCATAAAATTATGAATGAAAGAGTGAAGGACGAGGACTTGCCAAGGGGCTATGAAAATGAGGAAGAGTGGAGATTCTATGGAGATGATCATGAATTTATGCGATACCATAAGAGAACTAGGTAGAACATTCACAGATGCCTTTAGGAAATCATTGAGTCAAACAAGTTAGTAATTAATTTATTAAACAAATAGACTTTCTAGAAAGGAATCACCTAAGGATATAATAATTTAGTTTTAAGGATACAACATCGTGATAGGTAATTTAGAGCTGAACAAGGCTGGGTCTTTGGTTCATGCTTACTGGAACTTAGTAGTCAGTTTAGAAATGAGCTCAAAGAATATATAAATATGTAGGATATTTTAAGAAAGATGAAGTAATTGCAGAAGAGATTAAAATGAGAAAATCAGAAATAGATGCCTTCAAAGAAAGAAAAATTAAGCAGCAAATTACAGCTTAATTGGATAAATTGGAAAATGATCCCTAGAACAATATTAATGCTTATTCATTTTAGGTAAATCATATGGTTCTCTATTACCTACTATTTTTCAGAGATTAAGATGCTTAATTTAAGCGCTTATTCTTATCCTTAACTGGTTGTCTTATTTATTGAATCAGGAAAGTAACCCAGTGTCGATAAAAAAAATTATTTCTTCATAAGTCGGCAGTATCCTTTTTAAATAAAATAAGAGCGGATCCATCTAGAAGATTGTATTTTTTTAATCACACCGAATTTTGAATGAGAATAATTTGTATTTCTGTTTAATAGAGAGCTTAAAAAACCAGTCTTATTAATCTGCTATATAAATTATCATTGAATTTATTTTTAAAGTAAGTTGTTTCTTTAAATCACCTAATTTAAACTTTTTCTCAGGTCGATTGAAATTTAATTTTATATTAAAATTTAATTTGAATATTTTTCTTATTACTTTGATGAAAATTTATGAATTTATAGTATCTAAATTCTATGAATGGATACATAGAAGAGAGCACAATTAGATCAGCAGCTGCGAAAGTTAAGGATGAGGAATGGCTTGAACAACTAAATCTAGAAAGAATTAAGAGTTAAAATGATTAATTCGTTGATTATTTTTGTTAAAGAATTCGCATATTGGAGGCTGAAATACAAAAGAAGCTGACCAAAGCTTCAGCCTTTATAAGAGGAGAGTTGTGCAGAAGAATTGGCCTTCGTTATTCTCCTGAATTGCGTTTCATGAGAGACAACACCATCGATCAGCTAGCTGAATTAGAGGAGCAAGGTTTGGAAATACTCAGAAGCGCAGAAGAGGAGAAAGAGCTAAAGAAGCGGGGAGGTGTCCCTAAGGATCTTTTGAAATAGAGGGAAGCACTAAGTTTAATTCCTTAATACAGAATGATCAATAATATGTAATAAGTGGATTAGCTTCTTCAACCAAGGAAGAAATACAGTAAATATATGATACAGTCGGAAAGGATGAGAAGTCTATAAAGTATCTCGACAACATGTTTGAGAATGGTTTTGCAAAGAGAGCACTCGAGCAAACTTAATAATTCTTTATTTTCTAACTGAAAAACAAATCAAAGAAATCTAAGATAAAAATGCTTAAGAAGGTTCAGAGAAAAAGACTAGAAAGTAGAAGAGAGCAGAAGAGCGATATAGAAAGTATAAAGAAAAGGTTTCTTTGGCATCTGGCGAGGACTTTGATACACTAGCTAATCAAACTTTGACTGCAGAAGATATTGAAGATGGTTTAATTGGAGCAGTTGAAACTCTAAAGCCAAGCAGGAAAAGCATTCTTCATGAAGGAATCCACGGTGACAGATACTCAAATAATATTTTTAGCAGTGGATTTCAGGATCTGGGCGCCAATGGAGTCGAGCAGATATTTGCCAAAGGTAGTGGCAACAGAGACGCAAAGAGGAAAATTAAGTTCAAGATCGACCCCAATACTGCTTAATTTATAATAATTTTGAATTAAACTGGAGAAAAGATCAGACTCAATAAAAAAGGAGAATTTATATTATTATTATTATTTATAAGTTATTAGTTTAAGATTAGGTCGGGCAAAAAGTATCAAAGACAGATAAGAAAAAAGAAAGGTCTCTCGCCTTTTGGTCAAGAATATGAATCTAATTAAAATTTCTTAAATCTCTTAAATCGAGCTTAAGAAATTTATTTCAGAATGGGAAAGTTTAAAGATTTGGTAAGAAATTAATCCTCTCTTTATATTTTTAGAATTTATAAATGATTTACTTACTTATTTATTAAGTTATAAAAATATTTAAAAATGGTTAAGAGTACTTTTATTTCAATAATTATCATTCGAATCAATATTTTAATTTAAGTTATTATTTATCTTTATAAAATAAGTTATTGAATTTGCTATTGGATAAACTCCAATACTTTTATATTTTGGATCCATAAAATTATAAGTTTTAAATATATTTGATATTTTCGAAGTGTTTAAATATTTCTGCACAGCACATTTTAAGAATCTATCCATAGAGAACAGAAATAATTTTCTAACCAATTATTTGCTTATATTTCAAAATTGTACCCTTCCAAAATACTCTGTCAGATATTCTCGAATAATTGTTTTTCAAAGATCTTAAAAACTTCTAAACAAACATATTGAAAATGTGTTAATTAGGTCTTGAATTCTTCGCCGCTTTAAAACTTGTTAATAGAGGGTGCTTTAAGACAATAGCTTTGAGCGGGGATTAAAATTCTAGAAAGTGTCATGAATTCGTGCTTGGTAATCGCAGTATAAAGTTTATCTTCTTCACATTCTTATACTTCCAAGTCTATATTATAAATATTTATATAAACTGAAGTCGCTCACAGTAAATTATATTGCTGCTCTATCCCCATTCACCATCATCATTTTACTCCCAAGAATCAGTTCATCTGCTCGAATTTAAACTTAAAATACATTTTAAAAAAAAACATGCATCTTTAATTTTAAGAAGCTTATAGTGAGTTATGTTATGTTCTACGTAAATAGACATGCTTACTTTCTAAATAAAAATTTGATCGAATATATTTATTACTATCAACACAATTTATAATAAGATATTTGTCTAATTTTAAAATGCATTGTTCAGGAGTGGCTCTAAATATTAATTCAACTTCTCTTGCTTAAGAAAGTGTGATCTAAATGATTGGATACTTGTTCTTTTTATCGTGATCTAAGTCCGATGCTTGGCTTAACATCTTTTTTAGGTCAAATGCCACTATGCTTTAAGTATTTACTTTTTGGATTGATTAAACTTACTATTGATTATTTCCTAGAATTTTATTACATGCTTCTCCGTTTATTTCGATAAGTTAACATAAAATATCATATTGAGAAAATCTAGCTTAAAGTTCACTAGAGTTACATTTCTTACTCCAAATATAGTGTACCAAATCTGTGAAGTTTAATTTTTACTTTGCTAATGTCTAATTTTCCATTTCATTAATAATCTTATCACTCGATATGTAATCTAAAATGGCACTTGCTTGCTCATTAAAAATTAAATTCGTTAAAATTGCCTCAAAATCTATTAATTTTTTCCTTTTTAAGATGATAATTTAATTTATTATAAAATAAATAATATATTTTTTGATTATTAGTGACTTTTATTACTTCATTTGCTGATTTATTTTTAATTAAGTAGTTTTAAACATATATTATGGAGCAAAATATTAATATTTTATGAGTATTCATATAAATAATCTAAGCTCAATGGCTCTATCTATCTCTTCGCTTGAGGAATCTGAATCAAGACCTTCTCCATAAATAATAATTTGTTCCACGAAACTAGTATCCTAGTTGAGCATATATGTTTATAACTATGTGTTGATACTGCTTATATTAGCGTTTCTATGAATCAATTCGATCTCTGAAATTAGCAATCAATTGCTTCTCCTTGCTAATTGTAAAACGTCTTCTGATCTAATCCTCCTCCTCTAAGTTGTTAGATAGCTATGCTGCGTTTATCAAATCTTATCTAGAAAACTTTAGTTAGATAAATTTATTTTTTAAAACCTTTTGGTTTGAATGATGATGTTTTTCACTGATCCAGGGAAATAATTTTGTAATAAGCAGCTGGAGCAGCCATATTGAGAGCAGCCCACAATATTTTAAGAAAGCCTATATACCGAAGATGTATAACTACAGTAGACAAGGACTGTCTCAGTGTCAAAATAGCAACTGCAATGCTTTATAACCAAAGACAGTGTGAGAAAGGCGTGAAAGAATTAAAAAAGTATGGAATTACGCATCATAATATCTTTATTATTACTTTTATTGCCAAGATTTATCGGATATTATTATAAAATGCAAATGAGTAGTACAAATAGATAGGCTTTTACAGCTTTAATCTGCATTTATTTTTAAATAGATTTCCTTTTTACTTTAAATGCACTTTCTTAAATCTGTAAAACCAACTAATTAATATTAATAAAAGGTTAACCTCTTGAAAATGAAAATATAGCAAATTATAGTAACTTAAATTAATACTCTATCAATTTATATTAATTGAAGGAAATTTTTGTCAATCCGGTTCTTCTTTAAAGTTTGATAAACATTGTATATCTTCAAATAAATTGATACCTAAATTCTTCTTAAAATTCCTTCCTTTTTGCTACTCTTAAGAATTATTTATTTTTCTTAAATAAAAATTAAATTCTCAGAGTGAATAGAAAATCAAGAGAATAAAGTAAGGTTAAATATAGAAATTTAGTGAATCTAAAATAAAAATATTGGACAGCTTCCCAAGAAGGGTCATGAAATAAATTCTAAATTTTCGGGGAATTTACCTTACTAGAAATGATAATTAAAATCTCAAACCTCAACTAATTGATATAAATTTTGCTAGTTCTTGTGTCTCTATTTACATAAATTTTGAAAATATAAGAGTTATAAATATTTGGAGGCGCTTAACTCTAGAGATAAATTAAAATAAGATGCAATTAAGCATGACAATATTTCGATGCAGCTTCTTCCTCTTGTTAAGGTAAATAAATTCCAGCTTTAAATCGACTCTAAAAATATTAAATTATTTGAATAATAGTATCTCTATAGTTTGCGATAGCAGTTGCGATAATTATTGTAAGGGTCCATCTGCAGCTGACTGCATTTCTTGCACGAATTTAAATGACATCTCATCAACAAAAAATCTGTATCGAGATTTTAATTCTTGGACTTGCTTAAATACTTGTGCTTCTGGTAGTTTACCGATAGAAGTCTCTCACTATAAGCTCAGCTAGTCTTCTTTTAAATACTGTAGATGTAAGTTTTTCATCTGAATAAATGAAGAATTTTCAAAAATGAGATGGTTTACCATTTCTATAACTTCATTTCATTATTGTTGTTAAGGTAGATGCTTATCCTCCTTATTTTATCTATAAGTTATCAGCAGTTTCTTTAACAATTATTTTTCATTAGAGAAAGAATATTAATAAATTATTATTATTTTCTATGCCTGGATAATATCTATAATTTATTTTACTTTATGTTCATAGTGCATGATCTTGAAATTGTTAAAATTATGAATAACGGAGATTTATTTGTAAATCCTTAGAATTTTAATAAGCTGAAGTTTTTATCTTTTTAAGTCTTAAATTAGAATAAAATTTGTGAATATTATGTGGATCCTTCTTCTACTGCAAGCAATATAGAACTGGGGACAAAAGACTTCCCTTTTAAGGCAATTGACGATCCATTTAGAGAAATATTTTACATATAATTTTAGTAAATATTCAACTATCTCGCGCAACTTGACGAAACATTCACCATTTTCCTAAAATGGGGCTCAAATCTCACAATCCACACTAACTCTATGCCTTTATATGCTATTCATTCAACTATTCTAATCAAGTAACTATTTTTCAACTTATCATTTAAACAGCTAAAAAATATTAAATATATTCATTATTTTCATTAAAAATTAATCATTTAATTTCAGGCCTTACTTTCCTGACTCAATGACTGCCGCTCAAATAGATATCGCAGCTCTAACTAAAATTCATATTTACTAGTCAAACTACTACAGACCTCCTTCTGATTTCAACCCTACAATTTCTCAGGCAGATTCAATTTCAAGCCCTTATAAGATTGAACAGAGAATAAATCTCAAATTGAAAGTTAATTTGAATTAGCGATGGCCTGATTCCATCAGGAGCTAAGTCCGCAACAGCTTACAAATTTGTGACGTATGATGCAACTTTAGTTTTAATAATGAAGTTTGTTTAGTAGTGGACAGATTCAATTTTACAGAATTGAGTTACGTAGATAGCACTACAAACGCTCTTTTCTTCCCATATTTAATGATAACTTGATTTTTTAGTTTTAGTCAAATTTCGGGGCATACAGATGGTGAATGTAACAAACTGCTTCTTTTTGCTTGAACAGCAGTTAGTGATGACTTTAGAGGGCGCAATCTTAGGATAGAAAACTCGACAATTGACGTACTATTGCGCAAATTATAAAGATATGATTGGATTTTGTATGCAATTTAATTTTACACAGAATCGAGTTGTTATTTACCAGTCTTATTCAGTTTGTTCAGTGTACGACTACTTTGGTATGATAAACAATCAAATTTGGATCAACAACCTATTCACCGGAATTAATGTTGGAGGTTATACGGCAATAATCTATGCCTAAAATATCAATATCTCATAATTTGAATATGTTTTTAACCTAAAACCACTGCAACTTTACACTAATAAACAATAGATTTGTGGACCTCAGATGGATATACTCGGATATCTCTATCACTATTGAGCACATCAGCTTAAAATGTGCCAAGCAACCATTTACTCAATATATCATTCAAAATAATACACTCATCAATACAGATCAAGTCAGAAATATTTTTACAAATCTCTTTGTTTTTATATTTTTTGTCAGGATGTCTTACATATTCTTCACTCTCAAATTTCTAGAGGATGGCTATATATTCTATGCTTTTTTTTTAGTTATAATAGGCATTTAAAACGTGATGATAAGAGACAACAAATTCTACAATAAAAAATTAATGTCATATTTTTCTTATTCATAAACGTGTCCTACTATGATCCAGGATTGATAGTAGTTCAGAAGCTCAATATGCTAAATATGGCAGTCACCTTTGAAAACAACTACTTCGAAAGCGTTTATAATCTAGTCTCAGAGTTTTAGTTGGTCTCTTTGCTCTGTCCAAATGTCTACGTGAGAAATAATACACTCAAGAATTGATATAATATACTTGTAAATTTGGTTTTAATAGCTAAGTTCCATCATTCATTATTTTGCAAACCATTAACTCTCAGCTGCTTTCAACATCTTTATCCAATGTCAAAAGCTTAGGTATGCATGCTTTTATGTTATAATTTACTGTATAGATGATTCTAGCTCTTCTAAAGCAATGGTACTAATACAAAGTTCTAGCAACGTTATCGTGTAATCTTTAAAAGCTTTAGGTTTGACCTTAGAGAACAGCAAATTTCTGAGTCTTTTAAGTTCTCAGAATGTTTCAATAACTGATGTGGATATTTATTATATTATAGCCTTATTTATAAAGGATATATAAAGCTCGAATGTCTCCTCAAATCATTTAATTTATCAATCTCAGGCAAAAGATGTTCTCATTTAAAACGTTTACATGAGACAGATTGTTAAAACTACCTCAAAAATATAGATATCTAAAAATATGGCTTGATTATTATTTTGAGTCAAGTAATTTTAATTTCCTTTTCTTAACATTTTAGATTTTTTGAATACTATCCAAGTTGATCTTCTGCAACCTTATAGCTCAACTTAACTAAAAGAGCTCTCTCTCAGCTATATAAATTTCACAGTTGTCAACTCTTCATTAGAGTTTTTCCATCTAGACAGCATCCTCACATCAACTGCAGACACAAATCTGCTCTAATTATTTTAGCTTAGTTTAAATACCATGAGGATAATTTTCAAATAGATTACTATCAATAACATAAGTCTATCAGGATAAGCAAATCTCTTCTCAACCAATCCTCTCTTGTACCAAAATCTTATTTTCCAATTCTAAGATTGTCAACTATTATTATTTGAACTGACCCATAATGAAGTTGAGAACGGTGCTTATTTCTCATTCGAGCACAACTCAAGGCTTTTTGAGATCTTAATTTAGTTTTGAATAATCAGAATATCATAAATATTTTAGATGACCTATATAATTCGAATTGTGTGATGAATCATAATTTTGCAGGCAGTTAAGCACTCATTTATCATTCCAAAAATTCCAATCTCACTATCAAAAATACCAATTCTTAAATAAATTCTATTCGATCGGCAGAGGCTCAATTATATTCGCTGAATAAGAGTAGTCTATCTCTACTATCGAAAATTCTAACTTCTCTTAAAACTACGCATATCTAGGAGGAGTATTCTTCACCCAATAAGGGGGCAAAGTGCAATGTAATAGCTGCTTAATATTTTAGAACTTTGCAGTTACTGGTGGAATCTCATACACTTAGAAGAGGAGTTTAATTATTTAAAAATTGCTAACTCATGCATAATTAGGCTCTATGAAACAGTCTACTCTTTGCTATAAACTCCCAAAATCAAATTAGATTTGAAGGAGGAATTATTACTCAAAATGGAATTTTTATAGCAAAGAGTCTTTGAATAGCTTGGCTAATTTCAATTAATTATCTGACCCTAACTCTTCTGAAGTATTACAAAAAGTTTTCGGCTTTAAGAAGAATTTCATTGATTTCTTAAGTAAAAGTTATTAGAAAGAGATTTCTGCACAAACTGGCCTAAGCTAGACAACAGAGAATCCTCAAATCCAAACGATCAAAGCTTAATTATTAATTTGCTACTTTGTCTTTCTCAGGAGGCCTTCAAATAACAGATTAGATATCTTTACTATAGTCTTCCTCTCAATCTGAAGTCACTATTGATGATGTGCTTATCAAAGACATTTAAGATATTGAAAGTGAGCTTTTCCACTCTGAGCAAAGTGTTTTCATAATCAATAAGCTAACTGCTCAAAATCTTTCTTCATCGAGCTACTTGCTTAATTTCCTCTCAAAATCTTAAATTACTTGGACTATAATTCACTTTTTAGAATAAAATAAACAATCTTATACCTTATGTTATGTCTTTAGAATTCTAGTGACATTTATGACTTTCCCTGTTTGTTAAATATATAATACTTATTTATTATAGATATTTAAAAGCTCTCATAATTGATATTAATTTAGAGCATTTCATGCTCAAAACTTCCAATTCAAACTTTAAAGCTAATTCAGCAGTCTAATCTTTAGCTTATCTATTCTTCAATTTATAATTTTTATTTGCAATAACTTTTAAAGTTTTCAATCTCTCAGGGTTCGTCTAATTTGATAGAGGATGGATTGGCTCTCTATCTTTATCAAACCTCAGCAATCATTTAATCTTCTAACTTTACTCAGCTTCATAGCTAAAATTCGCCAGCAATTCATAGCTCTGTCAAATATTCTACATCTACAGCATCTTCAATAACAATCTCAAATTAACATTCATTATGCTTTTAAAAATTTAAAATTGTAGATTTACTGAGAACATGGCTTAAATATAAGGAGGTGCGATTTTGCTTCAAAACGTGAAAGCCACTCTGGAAAATAACTTATTCGAATCAAACGCAGCTCTAGAGCAGAATGGAGGAGCAGCTTATCTTTCCTGCCAATCTGAAGCTGCTTCTACTTGCATGTATAACTTATCTGAGAACACCTTCGACAAGAATTAGGCACTTATATCAGGAGGAGCAATTCAAACTAATTCAAATTAATTGTGTTTTGATGTAATTTACTATGACTTGTATTCACCAACTGGCCTGATTTATTTAATTTAAATGATGACAAACTCCTTTTAGGACAACATAGCACCATATGGAAATGATTATGCCTCTTATGCTTTCAAACTAAAGTTGATTGAAAAATAAGAAAATCCATCATCCTCAACAAGGAGGTAACTACAATCAGACTATAAAATAATTGAAAGCGATACCCTCACATATCAAATTGTTAGTGGCCAAATATTAACTGAGGCCATTCTAATAGGAATCTTTGATTAAAATGATCAACTTATTACGAGCGATAATTTAAGTGAAGCCCTATTAACCTCAGCTGATTTAACAGTGCAAGTTTCATAAAATAATAAAATTACTGCAGAGAATGGAATTTATTCCTTCCCTTCATTTCATTAGTAAAGTATTCAATTTTATATTTAACAGAAACTTATTTGAAAAATATTTAGCAAAGCCAAATTATAACACAACGATAAAATTCATTACAAATGCGATAAATACAGATCTCTTTCAAATGGTTTCAGGATAAGTTTACTAAGGTAACTATTGAATTTCCTAATTTCTATATTAGACTATGCTGGTTATAATTGAACTTATCTTGATTATTATTTATGCTGTTGGAGTTAGTTTCAGAGAATGCATTGAAGGAGAAATTAGTCAGAATAGTATGTGCTTCGAGTGTCAAAAGGGTACTTACTCTTTCAATCCTCTGAGCACATCTTGCTCAAAATGCTTCAGTCATGGTTCCTGTGGTGGGAGAAATATTACTGAAGTTTTGCCTGGATTTTGGAGATCAAATATAAAGAGCATAAATGCTTACTAATGTCCCAATGAGGCAAGTTGTTTGTAAGTAATTATTTTTTCAAAACTAATTAGAGGAGGAGTGAATTCGACGTGTGACATAGGTTACGAAGGAAAACTCTGCTAAATATGCTCAAAGAATGTAAGCGGAGTGACATACGCGAGGCAGGGTGCAACTAGTTGTGTGGAGTGTGAGAATCTTTCTATATAAGTGTTAAAGCTCTTAGGAATAATGGTTCTGATTTCACTTTATGTTATCTATCTCCTCTAGTAAGTTTGTGATTAATTAATTTCCTATAGCTCTATACTCAGCAATCCTAAAAGGAATAAGCCCCAGACAGTTCTGATTAGAATTCTCACCAACTATTTCCACGCTATTATGATAGTCAAAGACTTTGATCTCAGCTGGCCTTCTCAAGTAAATACAGCACTACAAAGCTTCTCGTTCTTAAGTAGCTAAACATAAACTATATTCTCATTGGACTGCTTTTATTCACAAAGTAACAATATGGCACTGCCTATTTTCTACATTAAAACCATAGTGTTTGGACTCTTACCCATAATTTTAAGTCTACTTAGTTCTCTACTGTGGCTTTTAATAAACTCTATTTGGAAATGTAAAAAGAAACCTCCCATTATTGTAAAATTGCATAAAATTCTATTAATATATATAGTTGAATTTGTTTAGGTTGAAATTGTAGAATAACTTGAGCTAGAGTATAATAGTCACATCCTTCATTTTCAGTTATCTTTGCTACCCAATTATCCTTTTATTTTTAATTATAACAAACTAAAACTTCGCTCTATTCAGTTGCTCTAGAATAGATGGCAAGTCATACCTTAAGTCAGACTATAACATAGAGTGCTGGTCGGGTGACTATAATAGATACGCTCCAGCTATTGGACTAGCATACATCTTCTTTTGGACTATAGGTTTTCCCTTAATGATTTTTATCACACTCAAGAAAAACCAATCCAAACTAAATGAGAGAGAAATCATAGTCAAGTATGGTCTATTCTTCGTCGGATTAGATGACTAAACATTTTATTGGGAAATTCTCGTTGTAAACGCTCGAAAAATTATTTTCATCATGTGCTCCACTTTAATTGATCAAACCTTTTTTTTAAATATACTTTACTCTCCTCTATAACTTAGGAGCTAAAAGTATTGATTATTGCACTTAACTTTTATAGGCCTTGATAGGGATATTCGTTCTTTTACTTCAAGTGCAGCTTTTGTTTTACTTGAGGCCTTATATAGATCCAAGATTTAACTCAATTGAGAAACAGTCAATATTTGCAGCAGTAACTATTTTCTTCTTTCATTAGGATTATAGACTATGATTTTATACGGGGGCATCTTCTTCGTTTAGAGTGAGGTGCAGAAGAACAATTCGTCTCTTTTCATCTTGTTTCTGGTAATTATGTTCTACAACATTTACTTTTTGCTACTCTGGCTGTACAGATTTGTGGCTATCTTGATAGTTATTCATGTTAAAAAGCTGGTCAAATTTCCCATATTGAGGTTTTTGACAGTGTTTAAAATTTAAGACTACGAGTCTGAACTTATCCGTCACTAAAGAAGAAGAATACATTTGTAATTTATTATCACAGGAGTATTCACGAGAGCAAAGTAAGTTTGATGAGGGGACTAACTAGCAGATCTTTCAACGAGAGGGGCTAGTCACCTTACTTCTAGTCTCAACTTAAAACACCCGAGGGATAGTCTGTGAGAGTCTAGGACACAAATATAGGCACATAGCTCAAGTCAATGGACTCAGATAGAAACAGATTGCTCTCACAAAATTCATTGAGGAAGAGTTTCAGAGATCAAAACGTCAACTAGCTATTTTAATACCAATTATTAAAGAAGTATATAATATCCAGAGGCAGGACTACAATCGGAAATAAATAATTTCAAATGTTTTTCTTCTATTTGAAAAGCTAAGGGAAAGCAATCTCCTATGAAGAACAGAGCGGGAAAGATTTAAGTTTCAACACAAAAATTGTCATTTTATTCTTAGAATTTTAACAGTAGAGAATAACGCTAATCTAACCGATTTTCATACCCCAAATAATAGAGTTGATTCAAAACCGTTTTAATAATTTTAATCATTAATTTGAAATGAATTTCCCAAATTACTTTTTTCTATATAATTTATAGTTAATGTTTAATGGGGGTTTTGAAGACTCCTAAAACAAATGGACTGATCTGAGAAGTAAATTCAAGATTGAAGGTGCTCAGAAAGGAAACAAAACTTAACTAGCAAAGGGCAAGGGAGAGAGCTTTGTGAATTTAGTAAATGCAGCAAGATAAAAGACCAATTAAATTTAAATGGCGCACCTATTTATTCTAAAGAGTGACAAGGAGCTGAATATAATTTTCTTAAATCGAGTGCAATCAACTAAATTGGATTTGAGCAGGTTGCAGTCAAATACAAACGAACAAACTAGATTAAACAATATTTGATATTAAGTCCCCTTCCATCTAGGGCGGGTGAAATTAATTATCTTGTTTAAATGGAAGAAGTGAGAATGATAACTTTCAACGAGAGGCATGGGGAGAGGTAAGAGTCCTAGCCCATGTAAATCTACTCAATTGACAATAGCCAGAACTAAAACCATCTAGACGACTACGCTTCAAACTATAGACAGTCAAGCTTCCTAGATCCTAACCAAAGCTAGTCATACTAACAACACGCAAAGGGCAAAGAAATCATTTAATATCTGAAAAATATCATAACTTTCGGAACAAAAAAATATACTGACTATTCATAAAATTGTAGGTATATTAAAAATTGATTATCAATGATGAAAGAGATTTGTATAAGAGAGCTTCTACTATTTTTATATCTACTCTTAAATTTAAGCATCCACAGGTTTGCCAGCAGGAGAGAACTTTCCTTTTCACAACAACATGGCGAGCACTTTGCATTTAGACCCAGCTTAGCACTAACTAGCACTTCTTGGAAACAGAAAGCGAAAGAAGATTGACAAGAAACTGAAACAGCAGCTGCTGCTACGACTATAAAGTTAGATTGAACAGTTGTAGAATATGTCAGAGGGAGATGAAAAGGAAGAAGAAGAGAAGGATAATGGAAGCTTGATTAATGGAGTGAGGTCTATGATAAGCAACTCTCCCCTCTCAAAGGTAAACTACGCAGAGCAGAGTGAGAAACTAGCCATGAAATTTATTATTATCTCTTGAATAAATTGAGTAACGACTTGCAATATGCAATATCAATCTCATAAGTCCTAATGCAAGCGTACACAAAATAATCTTTGAAAAGCCCTCTCCAGTAATTCATAAGCAAGAGACTCTCAATCCATGATGGCAAAGGCATCAGTGCCATCATAGGATGAATAATTTTTTCTTGATATATTTGAGAATCTATTACTAGTTTCGGCCATAACAACAGCAACTCTCATCCCTCTCCGATCAATTTGCATTCCCAGCAGCCTCAAAGTGGCCTTCCTCATTCTAAGTTTTAGTATCAGAATAAGAAGAATCAGGGAAATAAAATCCATTCTTAAAACACCATTGAGTCTTAAACCATAGTTCATGAGTTAATGCACTTTTAATAATTGAGAATATTATTCAGTTAAGTTTAGAATAGAAGATAAAGTAATAAGAGGAAGAAAACGATGATATTTAATGAGGCACCGGATTAGGATAATAATTAAATAGTTGTGAATTCATAGTATTAGATATTCGCCAGCCCCTTCACTTTTTCGCCCTCGGACACTCAAAACACTAAGTATACGAAGAACCGCTATTAAAAGAAAGCAGTTAACATCATTATCAATTTCATTTATCTTTTAAGTTCCTAAACTATAAATTAATTCAAAGGATGCTGATTAGCAGCCATCTGACCCTCAAAACTTTGAGAGTATAGATGAACTACAAAGCATCAGATTAAAATGGATAAGAAATTATTTATATTGGTTTAGATTTGAGGAAACGCTTGATCAAAGAAAGATTTGATAATCAAGTGATTGAAAATTTTAAGTGAACCAAACTAACTGACATATTTGATTTCATTATTTTAAGATATATTTTTAGTCCAACCGGCAAATCTTCTCATAGCCCGTAGATGAGATATATTCAAAAGCTTAAGGAATAATTACGATTATCTTACATCTCAAACTATCTGGGTGTATAATCTAATTGGTAATACAATTGAGCCATCTGAAGGCTGCTGAGAGTTTGAATTTGGTAGTTGAGACTTCAAGAGAACCAGAGGGTTGTCAACCATGCTGTAAAATAAGTAGAGACTATCACTCTAGTTACCCTCTTCTCCCAGCAATTATAATTTAGTTCTATCATCTAAATTATTATATAATTGTGCAGGCTTCCAATAAACTTAAGATTTACAACTAAGCATGTATATTTATAAGATTGTATTTAGTTAGCTATTCTTTGATTGATTTTCTTATCAATGACTGGAGATGCTTGTGCCTTGACTTGATCTTAGAGCTGATTCAACCTGTCTTAAAGTTGGAAGTGCTTCACAAAGAACTTGCTGAAATTTTAGTGATGAAATCCGTAGTCACCGAGGAACTCCAACTCACAATCCTCTCTTTGCAGGTTGAGACTTAGATCCTACACCTTAATCTATTTATCAAGAAAATAAAATTGAACTATTTGCATGTATAAATCTAGGGCATAAGAGTTTGGTTTAGAGTCTGGACTGTGAAGAGGTTGACTAGAGCTGTTGAGGGATGTTCTGACTGGTCAAAGTTGCAAGTTATTTCGAAGCTGTACTCAGTGTCAGAGTAGACTGTGCTTCCTTGCACTCTGAAGTAGTATTTGGGCAAGCTTATCAAAAGCTATGTTGGATATATATATATATATACACAGAAAGCATAATATACCATAATGATTGTTTGGTTGATAACGCTTTACTGAAATCAGCTAAACATTAATATTGATAATTTCTCGCTCCATATATATTTTATAGATTAAGGATCATCAATTGAGAAGTTGACTTGGGTTGGAGTGACAGCAGAGCCTGAGAAATAGTTAGAGAGAGAACTTGAATTCAAGTAGTTCAAGCTTTGGAGTTCTCTGAGTAACAAAGATTTAATGAATAGACTATCTATATAGGCTGAGAGATCAATAGCTGATTGATTCATTATATTATAAATGTCATATAAAGTCTTTTATAAATAACCAGTGTTATAATAAAATTCACTCCTAGTGCTGAGAAATCAATCTGATTAGAAATGAAATGCGCCAACTGGTTATTCAGTGATAGGAGCATTACTTTAATTTTGAGTAGTGTTGGCCTGTTGATAGCTTTGAATTAAGAATGGATCAATTTTGGTAGGATCATTGACTGTGAAATTAGTCCTGTTGTCGTAAATGTATCCTCCGAATATCAGGTTTACGGAACTCTGATTTACATCTGTCTAGAAGTAGCTTTAATTATTGGCTGACGAGAGCGAAGAAGAATTCTCCTATGCTTTATAAAAAAAATATGACTTAAAATAGACTTGAGTTTGATTAGTTGAGTTGGATGAGTCAGTTTGATTAGAAGAGTTTGAAGGCTAAGTCTGATTCGTATTCTATTGGGAAGAATTCTGGATATTCAGAGAAGACTAGGTTGGTTATTAAGACTGCTTTGTTTGAATGCTGAAAAAGTCTGACTGGTTCACGGAAGGATAGAAGTTAATATTATCGTCCAATTGAATTTCAGAGAAGTTGCCCATTATTTAAGAATTCACTCTTTTCCTGAAGCTATCTAGCATTTAAATGTTTCAATCATGAATAATTTACTCTTAATTAAGATATGATTGGTTTGTATCTGTCATTGATGGAAACTAGGAACTCATCAATAACTTGATGAGAAACATTGAATTGCTGAGATTCTTGAGCACTCTATTGCTTTAGTTGCCATTTTGAGAAAGTAGGATTCTTAAGTCTTGAAGAGCGACACTAAAATTAAATTAAATTAGCTGATGCTATTTGAGGAAGCATGGTGGAGTGTTGAGTCAGATTGTATTCAAAGCTCAAGTTCATCAATCCTGAGAAGTTACCTTAAAATAATATCGTAGAGAATAAAAAGTTAGAAGTTAGTAGCAATTATTTGCAAGTTAATCAGATCATTCTAAGAGTTGGTTTAATTGGACGAGCTATCAGAGGAATTTATTCATTAATAATGATAAGCTTAGTTAATATGATAAATGAATTAGGGAATAGAACTTAGCCGGTGCAAGAAACGTCGAGATTACTCACCAATAAAATCAGTTGGTCAAATGGCATAACCCAATTCATAAATAATAGTTCAATGTAATTTCAATTTTAAATCTTGGAATTAGTGTTGACGTTAGAGAATTGGTCTTGGATTTGAGAATTAGTGGCTATAGAGAACTAGGCGTTCGTAGGATTTAGCAGCTAGCAAGAGAAGTTTTAAGTTTAGACGTTTGGAATTTGTTGAGTGGTGCTGCTATTAGATACTGACTAGTTTCCATTGCTTTGGCTTTAAATAAATTATTCATCCAATAAAATTAAAGAATCTTTGAGACTGATTGAATAACAACAAATAAAAAGAGAGATAAATTTTATGTGTTTGAAGAACGCATCTGCTAAAGATTGCGTGAAATTAACCCCTGAAAGTTGCTCCACTTGATAGTTCAAGACATCTAGGAAAATTTGCCTAGCTGAGCTCTCTTGCAATTTAAACAAAGAATAGACTTAGTAATATCTACAATTAGAAAAAGAGAGATGGGTTGGTCATGAAAAGACCTCCAGCTTGGTTCTAGCAAGATATCTAAATCAAAAATGGGTTTACAAGTTATCTTACAGAGGCAGCAAATAGTTAGAGAATTGCTAGCTTAAAAAATTCTTGGTCATCAGAAAGAAGAATTCAGATACTTATTTATTTTATAATATCAATCTTAAGGCTTTTGTTTAAAGACTTTAATCAATTCCTAAGCTGACTGTACTAAATTTAAATTAATATTTTATTTTAAGTATCCTTAAATTCAGGAATCAATAGAAACAGAAAGTATTCGAATCTTTCTTTAGAAGCAGATTTTCGATTATGCTTAAATCTTTGTAATAATTGTAATTTATTCAAATGTATTTTCCACTGACTATGAGAAGAATAAGAGTTGTCCAACCTGAGAAAGGATGTGAATATTAGCCCTCTCTTAAAATATAATTACTCCTGTAACATCGTTGAAATTCTCATAAAGAAGATGCTGAGGTTCCCAGTTATCGTAAACTACTTTGACCAAGTTTTATCTCACCTGGTTGTAATAGTCCTGAGGTAAATAAATATAAGATGCAGTAAATGCGCTCATCTATATTTGAGGAGTCTTAATTTTTCCGTCCTCACTAATCGGCTGTGCTGGAACATAGTCCCAATAGAACTTGCTTTTATTTAAAAAATAACATTCAGATTATAACTTGTAGATGCCTCTGAGGACAAGATAATTGACTGAGATCCAGACAGGACCTCTCCAATAGCCAGTTCCGGGGAAGTACTGTAAATCCATAGTTGACACTCCTCTTAATCCATAAGCTGAGAATATAGTGTCCGGGTCAGCCCCAAATCTCAAAGTATCATCCAATCTGTCCAGATTTCCCTAAAACAAATTGAAAGCTGCTGGGAACATATTTCGAAACTTAAAGGAGAATTTTATAAGTTGATATTGATGATTCCAGTATGCGGAGAGAAGTCATTGATTTTCTTATACTTTCTTTGCACTTATGCATTCCTAAGCCTTATGTTCTTTTATTAGGTATCTACCTTAAAAGGCTGAATTTCATCCTAAGTTAGAGAGTTTGTCTCTTGAGAGTGCTTGAATTTCCCTCTGATTGATTTAAGAGTAGGGTTGTCTTCTAACTTAGAAAATTATTGGCTAGTTGATCAGTTTTATTATAGTGTTAATGACATATAAAAATTGATGGGAAGGGAGGATTATCCTCATAAATAAGCCTATCAGTGTATAAGCCGGTGTAATCATCATAGCACCACACTCTAAACTGTTGTGCTGCCAGGCTTGCTAAGTCTCGATAATCATCGCTTGTTCTGTTGGAGACAGGCTTCTACACAATTCCAGTCACCGCATCTAGGAAAGAAGCCATGAACTTAGATTAATCAACTATTGAATATAGAAAGCTTATTATGGATAGAGAAGTTGATCATCCAGCCTTGAAGGTCGGAGTGAATACTTTTCTTAAGTTCAACTCTAAATCCTCTTGGATAATCATCTAAACCTGAGCTGAGTGCCCCGTTGGCTGTATTATCTAACCACTGATAAGTACCGTTAAGGTTACTTTTAAATCATAAACTTCTAATAATTATGATATGATACTTCCTGTGTTTGCTAGTCTTGAATTAAACCAGTTGAACCAAAGCTCAACTCTTGGGAAAATGTTCACTAAGAATGTAGAAATTCTAGTGTCTTGAGTAGCTGAGTATTGGTCTACGAGATATTATAGCACAAACATAAAGGAGGGAGGGTTGCCTGCTTTAGGATCCTCCACTAAGGTCCAATCTAAATTTGACTCAGCTTCCTTGCCCCTCATTTATTCTCTTGGGATCCACCCGTTTTCTTTGATTGAGTTGAACCAATCATAAATGCAAGCACTCCTTATAATATGAATTATTTCACTAAATGTTAATTGAATGAGAGATGATATCCATGCAGTAGAGCTTCGACCATTAACAAGTAATCTAGGAATGAAAGCCTTCATCCCACAAAAAGCCTCTGGGAAAGTAAGGTCTCGAAGGTGTGGCAGTGAAAAGGTGAGCAGGTTCATCATAGAACCAAGTCTTGCCTGAAGGATCTGACTCATTCAAGATTCTAATCGGACCATAGAAATGACTAATCCCTCCAAGTAGATTAAACTCAAAAACAAATATTTCATTCTTATTACAAAATTATAGCTGAGAAAGAGTTTCCTTCATAAAAGCTTCAGCCTGGGGGAGAGTTTGAATGAAATCTTTATAGCCTTACACATTCTAATTAATTTTACTTCAAGAATTATAAAAAGCCGTCACCAAATACTGTTGAGAATTTTTTATTAAAATTGCTTTCAGCAGTGCTCATTTTATCGTCGATGTCTTTATTAACATCAGCAAAAGAATTATAAATTGAAAAGCAAAAGCCTTGCTCATTACTTCAGAGTATGAATCAGCCGCAGCTTTGCTAGCAAACTTTTGCTTGGAATACCTAACCACAATTTCTAGCTTATCCACAAGGTTCTATTAAAATTTAAAGCCACATACCTTTTTAATTTGAATCTTGGGCCTAAATAAGAGCAAGTTAGGTGTTGTTGTATTGATGAAGCCCGATGCGTCCTTTAATTGAGAGTAGCTGTCGTTCCAAATCTTGGGGAGCTACCAACTTAAATCCTCGCTTACTTGAAGTCCAATCATAGACTTGGAATCAATTTATTATGCAGCATAAACTTTAATTTTAAATTTAAAAGTTGCTCTCGGCTCCTAATTCAATAACCTCATACACTGACTAGTCAGAGTCTACGGTATGCTAGACTCTGTAAAAATTCTAGCCCTCATTTTGGGTAACTGTGAAAAAACCTTTTCCCTTCTAAATCTTGCACTCCTTCCTTAGAGAAATATAGAACTGGGGTTGAGTTAAAGGCTTTCCCATTTATAATGTGCTTCATTAAATTTGTATAAAAAGTATCTATAGGATTAAATTTAATTTAGGTTGAACGTTATTCTGGTGGTCCATCTGGAAATATACTCTGAGTTTCCTTGAGTGGGATTAGTCTCCAATTCTTTGTGGAATTCTGTGACTGTTTGAATGTTGCCTGTAATGTCTGTGATGAGTTGCCTGCTTGCTGAGGTGCCATCATGAAACTGGAAGTATGAAGTCACTCCCAAATCCATGGTATAGCTGTGAGTTATATTCAACTTTCCTCCATCCTCCTCTCTATACCAGAATTAAAAGAAAATTTTAAAAGTAAAGAATATCCCAAAAGAGAGCGGCTTTATTTGTCTGTTCTTCACTCCAAAGTAAAGGTTGGGCTTGTAAACTCCCCACTCAGTTGACTTGTTATAAAGCGAGCTAAAAAGCTGCTCATTCTTCAAGGTCGTATCTAAATCAGAGAGATCTAAGATAGTTCCACCCGATATTTAGGAAAGCAAATATAAGCTTATCACTAAAAGGGACTTGAATTTAAAAGAATCCATAGAATAATATTTAGAATATTTTAATTACAAAGATTTTATATTCAATCAACTTTTATAAGATATTCATAATCTGTTAGATAGAAATTAGGGCAACTAAGAATATTTCCTGGTAAATTAAAAACTAATTTAGACTAATATTTTCACTCTAAGGAATATTATTTGACATCGCGGTTGCAGCAAGGACACTTAGCCTTTCTCTTGAACCATTCTTTAATACAGTCTTGATGAAACATATGTTTGCAGTTAGTTAGTTTAACAACTATAAAATATGCTTCATATTTTATAGGTATTTAACTTTTGATAGGTCACTCTTGTACTCGAGTTAGCATAATGCACACACATCTTCCTCGTCTATAGATCGTGTGAGATCGTGTACGTTTGGTTAAACTTTTGCAAGTTCGTCTTCGTTTAATCCTCAAAGCAAAATACATATTAATTTCCTAGCTATAAAAAGTGATCCTCTATTTTAAGCTTCAAATTGCATATCGATTTCAGGTAAACTTATCAAGTCGCTTATTAAAGACAGTGACTACTCTTATAAAAGCTGAATACTATAAGTCAAATAATTAAATATTCTTCTTGTTCTCTCTCTATATAACATTACTAAAGAAAGCAGATACAATTATTGACTAAGAGAATCGACTTTGCGATTAATTTGTCGTTTCATGCCTATTTATTTAAATGATCCTTAGTGCTCGCACTATTACAAATAGCATTCTAAGAGATACATAGAACAAAACCACAAAGAAATCTGCAGTCACCTAAAACAATATTTTACACTTACGACAATCAAAATATTACTTACACAGGCACTTTCTGAAACAGAAATGGCAAAGATAGCCACTATTATGCAAATCATAACTAGAGGCATCATAATTCCAATATAGCAAAATTGTAAAGCGCCTTTCTTCTTCAGTCTTTTGTCATTGAATACTTCTATGCACCTTATAGTTACTACTAGGGGCATGGCAACCAAGGGCCAAATTTTAATCACTATTTAGTTGCATCTAAAATAAGTTTAGCATTAAGTATTAAAGACAATTAGTAATTGACCTTTGTCGTTTTAAATAAATAATTCTTTAAAAAATTAATTAATTATGCGTATTATAAATTCAAATAAAATGAAATGATAACTTCTTTAATGATGCGCTACCTATCCCCCCGTATTAAACTCTCTATTTAATTTTGCAAACTCTGTTTTTTAAAATACACTGAATATTGCTACAAAATCACTATAAATTTTGAATAGTTTGTATTTATTTTGAGAATATTAGTGATTTTAAGAAGAAACCCGAGCTGATATGTTAAAAATTGGGACATTTTGTCCCTTAAAAGACTACTTACTAGGACTGATCCCATCGGAGGAAGGTATAAACATATACTCCGATTAAAAGCAGGAAATAGAATAAGATTGTTAACTTTTGAAAAGTGTCCATTAAATCTTGATTGCCTTAGGATTTATTGATATTAAAGCCTGACCAAATTATTAATGACACTTCATTAAACTTTTCCATTCTTCTCACTTCTTATTATAGCTTAACGCAAATGCCAACTGAAAGAGTAATGACATATAAAAAAAATTACAATAAATTAAAAAATAGTTCATTTGTCTAGGGGAACTTAAGAAAATCTGAGCCCCTCTCTTTAGAGATAGAGCTCTTTTTGAAGTTTCTGTCTCTCTAAAACTTGCTACTATTAAGATTAAAAAATTAAAAATTATTAAGCAAGGATCCTTTATTCAATCATAGACTAAAGATGTTACCTTTCATCCTTATTTTTAGATTTTTATTCATCAGCATCCAAAATCTTGGCCGAATAAAGGGAGGAGTTAGTTTCTGAATTTTAATTTATGCAACTCTATTGCTGCGGAAATCCTTCGTTGATATTTGTGTGTTTGGAAGTATTGAATGTTCTATTTAAAAATTAGGAGCTTCTGCAAGAGCTATACTACTATAGGTGCTATAGTAACTTGGACTTTGACCGAGTACTAGATGATGAGACAATTTTGGCAGAAATATTTTGATTTTGAAAGATTGAAGAAAGACTAATGCTGTTTTTGGAAGTTTAAAGGATGCTTGGACATGCTGTTTCTATTTTGAGATTTGTCTTTTTCCTCTCGTTATCTATAAATTGAGAGGGTTATAATGATTAAATGGATCTCGGCAATTCTTCTGTGGGTAAAATGATTTTTTTTAAGTTAATTGATTAGTCCTTTAATTATCTCTTGACTAAATTTAGGAGTGAGTTCTATTCATATTTTACTTCAGTTGCTGGTTCGATTTAAAACAGCTCTTTAAGTTTGATGTATTCACTAAACTGTTTCTCTTTTCATTTTAGCAAGTACCATAAGTTTCAGTTTATCCCTTGATAAAATCTTCGTTTTTGATGTTGTATTTTTGTAGAATATCACTCAATTTAATTGACTAAACATCAGTTTATATCTCTTACTCTTTTTTATACTACAAATCTAAGCTTATATCTTATAAAAATTTATTTTTATTTATGAAGATAAAAAAGAATTAGCTTTGGGTTCACAGTTGTTTGAAATTTAAATGATGTTTGATGATTGTTGATTGCTAGGTTTTGCTCTCTTAAACGGATTCGCCTAACTAATTTTATCATCCATATTCGAGCACTTTAATTTATTTATTGTATTAATATTTTTTTAAAAGAGTTATCAAAATTTACTTTGAACCATTATTTATAATACAAGGGGCTTCTAAATTTGTGTTTACAATCGTTCCTTTCAGCTCCCTTTAAATATGGCTGTGATAATCCTTAATTGCTCCGCCCTATTTAACATTCATGTCAATTTTAGAATGATTTAAATTTTCTCTTAAGATTTTGTAACTTAGAATTTAGCAAGGGATTATGTAAATTAAAAATAAGCTCTTCCATCTTTGGCTATAGAGAAGAAACTACTGAAATTTCAGAGATATTAACAGCTTCCTATGCAGAATTAATTCCTTGCAAGAGAGTTTTCTAGTTATGCACACCTCCATTAGGATTTTTGTGATCCTCTTATAGGATAACAGAGTTCTTCATACTGCTTTTATTTTTAAATGAAATAAGCTTAGAATAAATATAACTGCTTTCTTGGCTTAACTAAGCAGATATGAATTCAATTGTTATGGAAATAAATGAATATCATTTGTAAGTGTAATATCATATTTCAAAGAAATGTCTTCTTCATCATTTTAGCAATTTATGTATTGATTTGAGAATAACCCAGGAACAGCTTCATTATTGGAATGTATGGACTACTTTTAACTTTCTGCTTTTATCTTTTCCTCCAAGTACTCTTAGATTATTTTATCCTACCAACTTGTGGGCTAGATATTCTAATTAATAGGAACTTGTTATTTAAATGCATTCTAGATCGCATTATTTGCAAAGTTTAGTTGCTTTTTGGAACTAAATTTTTCATCTTCATCGTTTAACTTTGCATTTTATTTCTTATCTTCACTCTTTTTCAGAGTAGAAAAGAGTTCATTTGGGAAATTATAGTGAAGTTTCTCCTAATACTTCTATTTTAGCACACTAAGATTTTGTTAATTCAAAGACCGAGCTGATTCTTGTATGAATTCAGAAGACTCTGCTTTTGAATTAAGATAGTCAACTTATCTAGGAGTTGACTTTTGAATTGGTAGCGTTAAGCTCTTTCTATTTATGTGGGAGTTTGAATTTAGGATTTGTTTTTTAAGTATTGACTGTTTTTGAATTACCTCTTAAAGTATTTCTACTTATTTTATCTATATTAGATAAATATGACTTCTGTGGAACATAGAGTTTGTGTCTTGATTTTCCTTATCAGAGTTTTCGTCTAGATCATCATAGGTTGACTTGCGGTTTTCTGTTATTTGTGAAAATTGTTCATATTTTGCTAAATTTAAATACTTTCTAAAATACTGTTATTGATTAAAAGTATATATGGAATTTCATTTGATAGATTTAAAGAAATTATAATTAAATTGGATTCACGAAATATAATTTTGATCATGATTAGCTCATCTTACTCTTCAATTGCTTGAGATAAAATACACTGCATTTAAAACAGAATAATAAATTAGATTAAGTGAGTTTTTGGGTTCCTATCCTTTGCTACTCAAATCAACACTCATCTAAGATTGCTTTCTGATCTTCAAAGAACTTCTTTTTTCCTTTTCATTATTAATTTTCGTTTAAGCAGTTGTAGATTCTTTCTTTTGATTAATTGTTGCGTCACCACTTATAAAATCCTATGCCGATATTCATAAGAGCTAAATGCAAGACTTGATGGATTAAATTGATAAGAAAAATTTTGAATAATGAAAATAGCATAATTAAGAATAAAATCTATTTGTATGTGAGTCCTTAAAAAAGTAAAAATAACTGCTTTACCAATTTTATTAATATAAGAAAAACATGCTTAAACTGCAGAAGTTTAATCAGAATTAATTTATATAAATACTTATTTATAAAAATCTTTGAGTTATAGCAAATTCATCATCCTCATGCTTAACTTTTTCTATCTATGTCCAAAACTACTTATAGCTCTTTACTAATGAGGAACCTATTCAATCTAAAATTATTTAGAAGCATCGTTTTAGGAATTTGTGTTTTTGTTTTGGCTCAATGACTGAATTTAATCTCCTTTTGTTATGAAAGCTTGGGTATTCTAAGTCAATGAATTCTCTTATTTGTTTGAACTGTGCTAGTCATTAATCGATGACTTATTCAATGCACCTTATTTGTGCGCCGTTTAGCTGACTTTGATTTTCATTTCAGCTTTAAAATTATCTTTGAGATGCCTGTCCTCTTGCTTCAAGTTCATAGTTTCGCTCAGGTTATAGATGACATTAATTATAACAAACTTGATATGTTCTAATGCAGAATAAGACAGTATTTTGATTGTCTCTAGGCAGTTGCTTATCCCAAGCAGAGACTTATCTCTTCTTTTTAGCAACTCTTGAGTTTATCTCACTCTGATTTAACTCACCTTGAGAATCTGGCTCATACAGATGCTAGAAATCGCTGGCTGCTCCCTGATAAGACTTTTTGATTGTGATAGAGGGTCTCTCCATTTGTTTGTCAAAGTCAATTACTAGAGAAAACATTGTATAATCTTAATTTAAACTTACAGCCTTTGGTTATCTTTGGCTTATTAGCCATGAAGTCGTAGTCATAGTCATGCAAGTTTATATTTTTAAGCACTCCTGCTGCCACGAGTCCAGCTCTCTCGCTCTTTAGCATTTAACCATCTCTGCAAACTTAGTTGTCAAATTATTGTACCGATTCATCCCCTCTCTTAAACTTGCTGCAAACTGAAGGCATGTCGTTGAAAGGAATGAATCTGTTTTCGTTTGCTCCAGCCAGGTGATCAAAGAAAGACTCTCTTGCAAGTCCATTCTACCCTCCATAGCCCATTGAGCTTAAATTTAAAAAAAGTAAAGTATACTAATATTGAAGGCCTAGTAAAAGCATTAGAAGAACCAATTGAAAACTTCTAGGATCGCAATCTCATCATCAGTGAATTTGACTTATTCAGTGCACTATTGCTATTCTAAGTAAAGCTCTTGTTTTTTAGCTCACTTCCACTTCTCTACTAGTTGTAAGCTACCGAAGTGCTTGGTCTTTTAAAACTGGAGTACTATTCCAGAATAGAAGCATTTCTCATTATATTGAGTTAAGAAGACTCATTTTAAATTTAAAACCAAAATTACAGGAACTCATTGATGCTCGCTTGCTTTTTTATAGATTTCCTGTGACCATGGTTAAAAACTCTCTAGCCATCACTTTTATTGAACTCAAAGTCTTAGCTAACGTTTTAAAGTTTAATTCCTTGATTGTTAAAAAGTGAACTGCTGAAATCGTCGTCTTAACTAAAAGTTTATAAAATTATTAACTGAAATTCGCAAAATGAGCTCCAACGTTCTTCCCCTTTTAAGATTTAAAAAGGAACGATGTAAATGATAACTTTTGCTTTGAGTTGCTGTTTGTTGTAGATCCACCTTGATTAATAACTACTGACTTATTTTGCTTTTTTATTGGACTATCTTATTTCTTAATGATAGCAGAAGAGTTATCTCCATCAATGACACTTTACAAGTTAAAAGTAGTAGATAAGATATTAATTTGAAGTTTATGAGCTGATTATCTTTGTTGAAATCACTTGCCATCGCTGTTGACTCGTATAAGCCGTCGTACTTCTTCGGAGATTGTTAGCTCTCATTGAAATTAAATCTCCTTAAACCTATTCATAATTTTTAAATTGAGGAAAATAGAGCGCTTGCCAGGAGACATATCAACTGTGCCTTGACTCCTATATGGGTTATACTTGCTTGGGCTGTTATCTTAAGACTTAAACTAATTGCTGTAGTTGTCACCATAGCATTTAATTAGCATTAGAAATAATGATAGCCTCTGGCATTATTGTCCCTTGATATTTGATTGGCACCATCTACTCTCAGCAACTGCTCTCTTAGCCCTCCAAGAATTCCAAGTTCACTGGATACACTGCCTAAGCCATCTTTACCTCCCGACTCTGATAATAATAAAACTAAGATACCTGCTTAGTTAGGAACAAAATGACCTCTTTTCTCTTTTGAATTGGGATCTGTTCAAGAGACCAAATGAGTTTCTTTTTGTCTCTGAGTGTTGACTTAGGTGAGTTCTTCTTGAGTATCTTTGCAATAAGTTCTTGGATTTCTGCAGTTTTCTTGATGAGTTCTTCGTATAAGAACTATACTGAATTTGATGATTAAAGCAATATTAATAAGAATAGTAAATTTATTTGCAAAAATGTTGATAAACAACTTCGCTAAGTATTCTGGCAAGGGCACTCCCATGATTTCAAGAAGGGGCAAGTCAACGATATGTCTATATGCCTGCTTTAAATAAGGACTTACTGAGGTGGAGATGGCAGCCACAGGCATGAAGCCTCTCTTAGATGCAGATGTTATTGAGAACATCAAGAACAAAGATTAGAGAAAAGCATGTTTAGTATTTATTGGAGTTATAAGATAAGTATGCTAATGCATAGCCTAAAATTCTTTCGCAGCACGGTGGTAACAGCAATAACAGCAAGTTACAGGAAATTAGGGACTAAATCAAATCAACCACTCAAAACAACTACTTCGCCATTGGTGAAACGCCAACCTTCAATCCTTATTATCGTATTCTATCTTATATAGAGTTTAAAATTTCATGAATGCTCAAAATTTCTCAACTTCATACGATACAGGAGCTGCAGCAAGATAGCAAGTCAAATCAAATTAAGGAAGTGCTATTGGAGCAGGCAGAAATAGAGCCACCAAATCTACAGACTTGAATAACACTAAATCTTATTCAAATTTAGAGTCGTTATTTAGAGTATCTTTGATTGATAATGGCCATTAGAACAAATTGGAGGATTAGGATAATGAAATCGGAGGGGCTTTGGATTCTTCATCTCAAACAGGTTATGACTATCTCCGCCAACTTTGTCGCAATTTAGCGAGCGATAAGAAAAATGGGCTGGATAAGAGACCTCTTTCTTCTGCTTTTAGAGGAATTGCAAGGGAGAAGCTGCTTATTTATGTAAGATAAAATTTTATTCATCTAAGTATTAGAATATAAAGCAAGTGGGACCTCACTGTGGAAGGTACAAGCCTAGTTTTTCCTTGATAGAAAAGTAAGTAGACCTTTAAAAATTATGATAACCATAAGATCTCATCATCATTATATAGGAAAGTGAGATCTGCAGACTTCAACTTGAGCTTGGCTGAAGATCCATATTAGAGCACTTTTGTAAACTATCCAAAGGACTATGGGCTACCTATTTGTGACAAATACAAGACCAAG
Organism: Tetmemena sp. SeJ-2015; assembly: GCA_027382625.1. Lineage (NCBI taxonomy): Eukaryota > Ciliophora > Spirotrichea > Sporadotrichida > Oxytrichidae > Tetmemena > Tetmemena sp. SeJ-2015. The sequence continues at coordinate 35,710 of JAJKFJ010022654.1, read as the reverse complement.
CAAGACAAGATAAATTTAATTCAAGATGTATTCAATATCTATGTTTATCTTGAGGCTTAGAGCAGGATGCAAAGGAGAACGAAGAACTCATTTATTTCATAAAATGGAAAGATTGAGTAGTTAAAATTTCAAATTATAATCAACAAAAGCAAGAAACCTAACTCCACTTGTCCATGCTGTAGTAGTACTTATCCATCTGAAGTTCATGCAGTAATGCTAACGGATCGCTTGGACTTAGTTTACCCTTCCTCTAAAAATAATACAGAAATAATTTTAAATCCTTTTTGGGTCGACACTAATCGAAGCGAAATGAGAAGAATTACTATCAACTTGCAAGCTCCCTGATTATTGTAAAATATTTTGATTGAGAGAGAGCCGCTGAAATGTTTGGATTTATCTTTGAAGAAACTTAGGTTTGAATACTCTAAGCATCAAATTGCACACTTTGAGGGTTTCTTTGTATTTGCTACCCATTTACATCTATGCTTTCATCAAGAGAGAATACTATGTAGTGCTTTATATCGAAATTTCCAATGAAATATTTGACTGGGTCTTCTCCAATTCTATAGCTGGGCATTACTTTCCTCAGCTCTGATGGCTTCTTCTGTTGCAAGCAGTCGTCAAGTCTGTCCAGGACTCTTCGGAAAGCTAAAGGCTATGAGAACTTTGGGTGAGTGCAAGAAAACAGATCAAGATACTCAACTTTGTTAGAAGTCATAAATGTCCTACTCTAAAGCTCCTTCTCTGACCAGTCTTGATCAAGGATGTTTTCTTTTCTAAATTTCAACTTATTGTTTTCGTCCTCTGTCCTTAGGAAAATATCTACTCTATAAACTCTCTCGTTGTTCATTATGAAGTTTATCACTTTCTTTATTAATAAAAACTTAAACTTCTACTAAAATTTGATAATTTCTTTACAATCGTATCCTCAATTTTGCTCTTATTTATCTCCATGTTCTGAAGAGCGTACATCTTAGATACAAACTCTTCTTGCTTGCTCAAAAACTGATACAGAATAATTTATAATAAATGGTAAGAAGGAGTTTATGCCTTGATACGAAAATGATCTAGAGGTTAAGTAACCATTTCCATAGACTGTTGTACTAGTTATGTTGATTCTTCAGAGACTTTTCATAAAACTTCAAGTTCCTCTGCCGCATCAACTCTTTTAAGTTAGTAGTAGCCATCAGAGCAGTAAAATGATCCTAGCTGAGAGCTGCTCTTTTTCCCTTAAAAAGCTATTCTAAAGTCCTAAGCTCTAACTCATAGTGGTCTTTAATCTTCTAAACTTCAGAGCTCCATTCGTATCTTTATTATAAGATATTGAATAGTTTAATTGTATCTTTACTTATGAGACTGATTGGAATTAGAAGGTTTGTTCTGCATTCTTCTCATTTGCTAAGGTCCAGTATCGAGTCTCTCTCTTTGTTCCTTCACTTCCTTTAAGACTTATGAGTCGTCCCTTCTTTGATATAGATTGTCCTTATAATTCATGATCATAACGCTCTTTGACCTTATCAGCAGCTCTGCCTCATTTAAATAAGCATTATCAAACCTCACTTTTAATTACCTCAGTTGATATTTGGATGAGCCTTTGGACGAAAGGATTTTGACCACCATAAATATTATTATTTTCCTATTAGCCGAACTGAGGTTACACATATTGCATTTTGCTGTTTTGATCCTCAAGTAACATGCGCAGCTCCTAAAATACTTAGTAGCGAGTCTCTCTGGTCTCCTGTTTCTCGCTTAGATAAGCAAATTAATTTTGTTTTAAGCAAATGAGTAGTACCTTTTTTCAAACTCCATGAGTTCTTTGAGAGCATTTACTGTTTTAAGAGTGATTTCTCTTTTTGGGGCAAAGCCCTCTCTTTCAAGCTGATCCCATAAATTACCTTTGGGAAATAGGATTTAGAATTGCTGAGTAGTTAAGACTTGCTAGGATTTCTAGTCAATTTTATAGAGTGAAGCTAGGGAACTGTGATGCGAGGAGAAGTTTGGTCTTAGTAAAAGCATACACTCCTCAAAATTAAGCTTTGAGATATTTAAAATTAACTGTAATTAATTCCTTTAATTTTCTTTAAGTAATGACTACTTTAAAAAAGGGGGAAAAATTTGTTAATTTTAAATTGATCTTAATTCATTGATTTTATATATCTTTTTAAAGACCTTATTTATATTATTTTTAAAAAAATAGGAAAGCTTTGTGTATTTATTATTATGGATACTTTTTTAATAAATATATTTGAGAGTGAAGAAAAGTATCTCTCTAGAGGTTCTCTTTCATCGACTATTCTATCTTAAATAAAATTGCTAAATTTTTTATGACTGCGATCTCACTTTGAAAATCCTGTCTCGAGGCATCTGAGCTTGTATTCAAATCACCTCCAATTGCGAAACCAGCATCTGAGTGAACCATAGACATTTCCAAGTTATTGTTTCTCTCAACCATTATAGAATAATAAATTTAAGATTTTAACATTCCTACTTCTCCATCGTGCCTCGAAGAGCCTATGAAGCTCTAAGAGTTTTAGTTTGGAGCTGGTTGAGAAATTACCCCTCCACTTCTATCTTTATTTACCTCTTATTATTATTCCCCGGATCCTTTGGATGACAAAATATTGACTTGCGAAAAATCCATAGATCTTTGGGGTTTATGAGATGCAGCTTAACCTGTATTATTGCTTGAGCTGTTGAGAGTGACGGATTTGTTCAAGTTCAGATTTTAATTTGGCTACTAGCCATTTTTGAAAGTATATTGAGAAGACTACGACACTACGATTTTGAAATCATTAGTCTTAGATCATAATTAAAATAAGATAAGATTGAGCTTCAGTGTAGTTTCTTGAGTTGTCTTCCATTGAAATATGAGCAAAGATAGAAATAATATTTAAAGGGATTTGTAAGATAATTATTATTGTATCCTCACAGAATATTTATATTAAATGTTAAGCATCATTTACAGATGACTTGCAGGTAAAAGTATAACTAAAAAAAATTACTTACATTTTATTGTAATGGAATCTCTTTCAAACCCTAAATCAAGCTAAACCTTCCTCCTCTTCTACTGGGGATGAGGAATGGAGATTTGTGTGCACTGACTCTCTACTTAAGGGAGAGAAGATGTGCCAGATACCCTTACTACTATAATGGGTCTTACTTTTTGCCAAGCTTGCAGCACTACATGCAGAGCAGGCATGCCTAATTTAAAGAAAACTGACCACTACTATTTCCCATTCTAATTTATATCCACTATTAATTTTCAATTCTAATGCTAATGCTAATATCTGGAAGAGGGAGAATGCTTTTTTAAGGAAAGAATTGAAGAGTAGTTCTCAGATTAAGATTAAAGACAGAGACTAGACTTAATCAAAGGCATGGAAGAAGAAATTGATAAGCTCACAACAGTAGATGTCAAGCCGAATATGCTCTAGCAACAAAAATTCCTAAAAATTCATTTTTCCTTCCATGTTGATATTAATTCACTCACACATTTGAGGATAACATGGAAAAGATATATCTATATGAGGATGAGTTAGTGCAAAGTATATGCCTTTCGTGCGTACCACAACCAATTTTAGACACTTCAGAATAGGTTCCATAGCTCAAAGCACTCTTAAAGTGGTTCAAGGAGGATTTCTTCACTTGGTGTGACAAGCCTATCTGCCCAAAATTAATTAATCTTCATAATTTCTCAAAGCTATTATTTTAAAGCTGTTCTTTATACAATTTATAAATTCATAATTTAAAATGATATCTTTAATTTTTAAGATTACTAAAATGTTTAAAATTGGATAGTTTAAAAATATAGGGAATAAGAAATAAAGATATTCGTGCAGCATTTTTTAATTTTGTGTGATGCATTATAAAAACTGTTTATTTTTTAATAAAATGCTAATCAAAAGAGAGAGTTGAACATATCGGAATGGTAGACCCTACTTCAGAAGAAAGGTATGAGGGCCATGCTGCAAGAGTTGAATAATATGAATGCAAGGGATGCCATTAAAAGATAAGATTCCCAAGATATAACCATCCCATGAAATTGATGGAGACTCGCACTGGCAGATGCGGAGAATGGGCAAACGCTTTCACCGCTATATGCAGAGCCCTCGGACACGAAGCAAGGATAGCTCTAGACTGGACTGATCACGTTTGGACTGAATGCTTTATCAACAGTAAACTTGATATAACAAAGAAGCGTAGTCAAAATTTAACTCATAAAATGCTTGATTTACTTAGAGATGGACTCATTTAGATTCGTGTGAAAATGCTTACGATACTCCTCTTATATATGAGTCTGGCTGGGGCAAGAAGCTCACATACGTTATATCTTTCTCTAAGGACGAGGTAGTTGATGTCACAAAGAGATATGTTCTTAACAAAATGTAGCAAATAATATCCAGTTTTATAGTTTTAAATGATGAATAGGATGAGAAGGACTCTAGTTCCAGAATCTTGGCTGGCCTAAACCTTAGGGAATATGAGAGATAGAATGTGGGGCATGCAAACTCCTGATCGACAAATTGTTCTGAGGTATAGGTATGATCAAGAAATATAGCAGATGGCATTGGATTAGAAACAAGTGAAGGAAGACGAGAATGTCCCTCGTTAGAGTGGCTCACTGGAGTGGAGAGAATCAAGAGGAGAGATGGGAGAAGCTCCAAGCAAGTAGGTTGAAAAATCTGAAGCAAAATAAGTAGCAGTATAAGAAGAAGAAAAGAAATAGTAGCCTTAAATTTAAACGAAGACATAGGAGTAGAAGCCATCATAAAATTTACACCTTTTTATTATAAGCCGGCTCTAATATAGAAGACAGTAGTACCTTTGAATGATTAATAAAAGTTTGAGGTTCAACAAAAGCTAAAATAAGATAGCTTAAAGATGTACAAGTAACTAGCGTAGGGGTGTGGCAAACCAGATTGTAAAAATAAGGAATTATGTGCCACAGCAAACATTGAGCATAAAAATAAAAGCAACACAGATAGACTGGCCTTGACACTCCAAAAAGTATAGTCTGGAATATATAATCTTTGTTTGGATGCGTGATTAATATAAATGAAAATTCATAAGTTTTATTAGTTAAATTGAAAATAAATATAATAACTTGATAAGTGGAAGATTAAGTATCCCCGTATAATCTATTTTAGAGTTTTCGTTAGAGAATAAACATAAAGAGCTTAATTCTTTTTTGTTGAAGCGATAAATTAAAAAATTATTAAAAGACGCTAGTTTGATGACCTTAAACCGAAATGAGCCAGATCCAATTCTCTGTAATGATAGGTGTGATAAAGAAAAAAGTTTTAACTTTCAATCGATTTATTGTAGCCGAAGTGGAAAATTCATATTTTAAATGGATTAATACTACAGTCTCCTTTAATAATTTTTAAGCCAATCAATCATAGATATTAAATAAAATCCTATTTATAGCTCTTAATGAATAAGTAAAGCGATTCTTCTATTTAGCCTAATTATGAGTGATCACATTATCTATAAATTAAGTTGCTTTAGATATATAATTGAATTTTTTAACAAGTAAAAAGTGATGGCAGATCAGAATTATATAACCTCATCATAAGTTTCTTAAAACACAAATGAGGATAAAACTGGAGTTGACATCAGCGTTTAAAATCAAGTTACAGACCATTCTCTGAAATAACAGTAATCAACCTAAGGCATAGAAAATTCATTGCAAGCTCTTAACAAAAATATGGAATTCGATGTGCATCAAGTAACACAGCACGATGGCGATGATTTCGGGTTGCTTCCTCAATTTTCGTACACTAATAATTCAATTTGTAATTTACTCATAATGTAATTATGTGAGTTCATTTGAATGGGATCGATTATGTGGAGGGGTAAGGAGATACTGAGGTTCAGTTATTGTCAGCTACTAACTAAGATCAGGATCTATAAGCCCAAAACTAGAACTTAAAAATATATTAGGTTAGAATATTTAAGAACCTCATTCCAAAGTAAGATGCAATAAATGATGAACAGCAAGAAGCAGCAGTTGTTGAAAATGAAGAAGAGATTTTAATGATGGAAAAAGCTGCAAGTCTAGAGTAGCTGTAGTTGCTTATGAGAGATAGCATTAAATTTTAGGATTCTTAGCCTGATATCGATGCATCTTGCTCCTCTAAATCCCCAGATTAGAGTTTCAATATAGTTATTCTTTTTATTAGTATTCTTTGAGCAGTAGCCAAAAGAATAGAAGAAAATGCTCATCTTCCTCTTGCTCAAGTGATGATGAAGAAACTAAGGACACCTTTGATGAAGGACTTGGGATGCAAGGTTCAGAAGGTTCTGAAAGTATGATTGGTTACTCTGTCTCAGATCGTATCTAGCATCATCACGATCAACTGCTCAAGAGCTAACTCATAATTACGATTATATGAATATTTACATAGATAAGCTAAGTTCACTTGAACGGTGTGACTTCTCAGCTTTATAATGGAGAGGATATGGACGAGATTGGATCTAAAAATAGAAGAATTTCTCATAAGGCAAAGTTTGAAGCCAAGTTCAACGCTCAAGCACACCAAAGCAAGCACAGTCCTATTCAAAATGCTCATAAATAGGATTATCTATTTAACTAAATGGGAAGAATCCAGAAATAGCGCGAATCATGGAATAAAAGAGAAATGACGAACCACAAGAGCTAAAAGGATATTTGCAAAAGAAAAGTCCAAGTTTATATCAGTTTTAAAGTTTCTTTAGAGGTTGGTAAGACCAAATTAATTATAAACTACGCACTTTTTAAATGACCGTTATGTAACTTTGAAGGATAGAAAAATGAGTTACTATGTAAAAGAAGGTGACGCCGAAGCAAAGGGTGTTATAAATTTTGATTTAACTAAAGCAGAAATCAAGATTACTGACAAGAAATCTTTTGAGTACGACTTTCGTGTTCTTAACTTATATTAGAGTAATTATTGAGGGTAGTGGAAGAAGTTTCATCTTTCGATCAACTGATGAGGCTATAAGCTAAGAGTGGATTAATGAGATAAAAAAGCACATAACCTAATCAGGAAAACGAGAATCCACTTTAGTTATAAATCCCAAGAGCAACTTTTGGAGAGTATGTCTATTTATAAAATTCATTCTTTTTATAGTTCGATACGATATCAGAGCAGTAATTTATAAACCTTGCAGACACTGGAGACATTTTACTTTTCAGATGCAAGCAATTAGGAAGCAAAATCACTAGAACCTTCACAAATTCGAACTTTGACCATGTGGCTATGATTCTAAAATTTGAGACAGATCCAGATGAGGTTTACTTTGTTGAAGCTACTTAATTTATCATATATTTTAACAAATTGACGTAAAAATAAATATGACTTCAAATAGAGGAGTGAGTATTTCTAGATGGAGCATGATAAGAAAGTTCGTGGGTGATTTCTATGAACAAGTAGTTATGAGACACCTAGAAATAGATAGAGATGATGCTATGATTGACAAACTAGAAATATTCTTGAAGGAAGCAGTAGGTAATCGATACGGCATCTCAACTTCAAAGCTGCTCTTCTAGCGAAATACCATCAAACCTAAGACTGGCAAATATATAGATGACGACCGCACTTTCTTCTGTAGTGAGCTAGTGGCAAAGGCATATAAAATTCTTGCAATAATGGAGGAAGATGGCAGACCCTGCAATTACTTCTACCCTTCGAGCTTCAGCAGTAAAAGTTCTGCTCTCAACTTAACTAAAGCAGCAGTTCTGGGAACTGAACTTAATATATTACCCTTGTCTATTTATCCTTAAATTTGTGTGAAATTTATATAGTGCTAGATACATAAAAGCATAGTCTTGAGGATAAATTGTTTAAGTAGAGCTCTGGTGAATTTAATAGCTAGTAAACATCGAATAAACATAGACCAACAATTTGATTGAATTATATATTTATCTATTAACTTACTTAGGAATAGAATAGAATCTTTATTTAAATAAAGACTTGAGAAGAATAGAAATAGGGAAAATTCATTTTTCACTTACTCTATTAGCGTATTCTTCATTTTGCATGAAATTTAGCTTCTTTTCTACATGAAATGTTATTAACTTAGTTGAGGCTAAAGAAAGGTGTAACTTACTAGCTTCATCAATACTTCTCTCAATCTGCTCGAATTTAGAAATAGTTTTATGGATACTCCTAAATCTAGCATTTCCTAAAAAAGTGTATTTAATTTAATCAAATTTTGAAACCTCCCGCACTTTGATACATTCCATTCTGCATTTAATTAATTTTATTGAAATTAAGAGATTAGACAATTTAATGAACAAATTGAGTTCCTAACCATCAGCATATTATTCTGCTGCTGTTCACTTTGAATACTTTTTGGGCCATTTCCTCCATTCTTCTAAGACTTCAACGCATCTTTCATATCTACTTGGTTGGCAAGAAAAGCATCCTTTTTTAACTTTTGAGCTGCTAAGCCTGCCTTGTCTACGCTTCCTCGAAGATTAGACTATAAAGAGGTTATTTTAAATTCGAGAATAATTTGTTTTGTTCACTTACACTTCTCTTTTGATCATCCTTTTATAATTGATCAAGTGGTGTAATTTATATTTCACATCCATAAACAAAGATAAAATTTAAAGAAAAAGCTTTTATAATAAATTTTATTAAAATTCATAGTTCAATATTGTAAGAATCAGGGTGATAGTCAAAATTAAAATTAATTACAATCAGCAAAGGTCAAAAAGTCTCTACCAATCAAAACCCCAAAACCCCATAATATGATAAGAAAGTGAAAATAAGTTGTGTATAGAAATAATTAATTCAAAATACACATATTTCGTGGAAGAAATTCTTATTTTATAATTCTCTTTTGTAAATTGTTAAAAGAATTTCTTTGATATCTTGGTAACATTTTCGGAGAGCAACAAATAAAAACTTTATAATTTATTTGAATTCAAAATTCAATGAAGTATCCTACTTTGGGAAATTCGCTGAACTCCATTAAGTATTATTTTTAATTAATTGAAGTACTTAGGGCAATCTGCATCACTTGCAAAGTATTTAGAGACCCTGGCGTCTGCTTTTTTAGGTTCTTCATAGAGCTGCTATTTGTGATTGTGGCAGAAGTTTTGTTAGTATTTTGAGAGTATGGTTGAAAGTTTAGGTTGTTAGTATTTTGCTTGATTGAAGCGTTTTGATTTCTGCCTCCGACGCTCGTGTTATTGCTCTAAGGAGAGCTCATGTTGTTAAAGTTTCTAATTACGAATAAGTAAGACTTAATGATGCTGATGTGATAGTGAGTATACTTACTGTGAGTTTGCTTAGTAATCATTGATAACAATTTTATTCTTAGCTTGAGAAAGTCTCTTCTGGTGCATATTTTACGACTGCCCTAAGGAGTTGTTGCTATTATTGTGCTGCCCATTTGCAAACGGCTACTATGAAACGTAATTATTAATTGAATTTAACGATGTATTGTACTCACCTAGCCTTTGTTAATGTGAGCCAAGCTTTGATTCTTAGCAGGAGATTTTCCATTAGCTTAGAAATCTTCTTTCATATTCGAAGCCACATACTGATTTTGATCGTCGAAATCGTCTTCGTAGTCACTCATTAATCTTAATACACTTTATGATAAAATTAAAAAAAATTAACTTTAATTATCCCAATAAAATTACATTTCTCATCTTCAAGCATTCAAATTTTACAGCAGGATAACTTTTTAGAATTAGGATATAATTATGAAATAATATTTTACAAAAAATTCATTTAATTCTTACACTAATTCGACAAAAGCTAAGGTAAATTATTTTAAAAAATTATTAATCTTATATAATAAAATATTTGCCATTTAATACTTGCAATTCTTATTTATGATATTTTAAAAATATGCTTTAATTTGTAATTTTCTATTCTTTTTAGTTTTAAATTTATGCAAATTTATTTTATTAAAATTTCAATTTGTGTATAATCTTCTGCTAAAATTGATATTTTATTGATTTTAAATGCTTTTAAATTACCAAATTACTTTCCTATAAATAAGCCAATCTTAATTTCATTGCACGTTTAAAAAATAAAAATGATTTGTTTCTCCTCCTTCTCTCTCTTTCAGCAGGAACATAGTCATTGTTCTATTCCTATTGCTGTTGCGCTCTGTACATCTTATCTGCTTAATCTTCCACTTCATTTATTTATTTATTCAAATTAACAGTAATTTTGGTGTAACAAAAAATATTGCTAAATTTGCAGCCCAATTAAGGTTCTTTATATACACGGGAATAGTTTAAAGGTAGAACTACGGTCTCCAAAACCGTCGGTCTGGGTTCGAGTCCTAGTTCCCGTGCTGTTTTTGAAAATTTTCAAATACAATCATTATTAATAAGTAGTTTAATGAATAAACTGGTATCTTTTTTTAAGGAATCATGGAATGAGGTAGCTAATGAAGTTACCTGGCCTAAATGGGGTGAATTGCAGTCAAGTGCCACTCTTGTTTTGGTAGCATCGCTTATTTTTGCCCTTGTCGTGGGGGCTTTTGATCTCAATGGATGCCTAATTCATTGTATCTAAATCCGTTCTATTGGGAGAATCCTCCTCCTCTTCTTCTTATTCATAATCTAGTTATCTTTGAAGAAAAATTTAAAAGTCAATTTATTTACTTTGCTTGTGATTTTTCTTAGCAGAGTTCTCCTGATACCTTTGTGGAGAAGCTTATTTAATGTGGGTATCTGATTCTTCTAAGCTCTATTAGTTTCTCAATTAAAAGCTATGACTATAATAATCAATGAGTGGCCCTCATAGTGTTAGTCATCAGTGACAGTTGCATTCATTTCTTCATTCGGCTAGTTGTCATCCAATCCCATATCATAATCTCCTCGGTGATTATGATTTACCACTTCCACTTCTATATCAGCCTCACTCTTCTCTTTGCTGCTGCTCACAATACTTGCTTTCAATTGCATGTTTGCAGGAGCCATTCTATTGTACTTTATTTCAAGAATTTGTGAATGAATTGTCTAATTAAGATCGGCGTTTCCTTAAGCTAATGATTGCGCGATCATCCTTCATTTAAGGTTGGGAAGGATTGTAGTGATGCCTTTTCCTTAGCCATGGTATTTTTAGATAGCAAATCTAAGTAAATAATTTTTCTAAAGACTTTTGCTAATACTTAATCTAATATAGAGAAGATATAAATAGCTGATTGTATAAATACACTTGGAAAAATAAAACCAATTCCATATGAAATTGTAGTTTAAAAATAAAATAAAATAATTAATTAATGAATTAATGAAAACGGGTTTGAAAGCTACGAATTGAAGCCGCGTTTGCAATTCAGGGCAAGATTTGGAACACTAATACTTTTTGGAAAATCAAAATCCATAAAATCTGATATCCCGAACTCTTTGCATAGGTAAGATAGTATACTTGATAATGCTAAAGATTTGACAGCTATAAAAAAAATGGTCAAAAAATGAGATTACTCAAAGTGAAAATGGAAGGCCAAATGTATATGTACTTCTTTATGAACTTAGAAAAGGACTAAAAAATAGAATCAAAAGTCTAGAGATAACTATTTTTACTACATAAATACTAGACGGTATACTATTTCAAAGATATGTTTCTAATTTATTTATGTAATCACTTATTATATCTTTCCTATAATTAGTTATCTTGACTGATTATGAAAAAGGTTACTCAAATAATTTTAAGTTTAAAGCTTCCATTTAATCTCTACCTATTCAAGCCATATCAGTATATTATTTAATTCAAAAAACATGCTAGTGCCAATCCTAACTTCATCCATCTTCACATTAAAACTCTAAAAATTATCAGACCTCTAAAATAAAATAAATAATAAAATTTTATAGCTCTTTAGCATTGCTAATGTTAAAATATTTGCAATTATTTCATAGTAAACAATATAAGGGTTCACATCTTTGGCGAAGGAAACTTAACTTTAATTTTAATCTTTAACTTACTAAATTTAAAGCTAGAAATATAAATTTAAATTTCTTTTTATTTCTTTTTAAAAATCTTTTCAATTTTCCTTAATATTTTTAAAAATAGATTTGAGTTCATATTTTATTAAACTTAAATTATTTTTTTTCGTTATATTTTCCTGCTTTAAATATTCTGTGTGAACATTAAAATTCCTTAAAGTATATTTCAAAGTCATTGTGAATAAAATAATATATCTGTCTATCTATTTAAAAAATTCAATTTATGAGAATAAAAATAAGTCAATATTCCAATCTAGCAATTAGTGTTCCACTTGCACTGACTTAAGCAAGACTTGAGAGCAAAGAGATGCTCGTTTATAAAATAAAAAAAAACTTGGTGAGAAAATTTATACTTGCTATTAGAAAAGTTAAATCAACTCCAATTTTAAAATTATATAAACATATTTATCGTACATATTATGTAATCACTTTTTTGAAAGCATAATTTAAATATGGCAACTCCTGTTGTGATAATATATGAGGATTGAAGATCCGCTTAATAAACCTAGGGTATTAAAACAAAATAAAAATTATTTTAATTTTAAATTATGAAACTTTCAATTTATTTGATGTATTTCTAAATATATTTTATACGTTCAGCCCCGATTTTTCCCTTTTGTTTTCTAAATTAAATTATAATTTATTAAAATATTAATACACACTTAGCAGGAAACTTTAGGCAGAGCGAATAGGCAAAATTAGATTTTTAAGATATCTAAAATTACAAAAATCGAAATCTATAATTTGCTAAATTCAATAAAAATCAGCTCCTACTTAATATAAATATGTGGTCTAAACTCAGATGAAAAATTCCAAAATGCCAAGGTCCCAAATAGCTGGTTGGAAGGGCTAGTAACTTCTAATTTTAAAAGAAGTTAATATTGCAGGCAATATTATTTATAAGATATATGAAATCTATTATTTATTTCTTAAATTAAAATGATATGGCAATAAGATTTCTTAATGGTCTCTTAAGAAAGAGGCATTAATTAGAGAAAGGGTAGAATATTAAAGGAAAATTACTTTGTTGAACTCATTAAATTATGCATTGACGCACATTATTATTAAAAGACAAAAAGTGATTAGATGGTTATATCTATAAAGTCTGGAGGAAGAGTTTTAGTAAAATTTAATTATGAAGTATATTCTGAAATTATTAGTATTTATTTTTGTCCCTTAATCCCTTAAAAACATGAGTAGTTTATTATAATAAATCATTATAAAATGATGATATGCTTTCAATTTAATTATAGAAGACCTTATCTTAAACATTTTTATATTTGCTGTGAGACTATTTTATTTAAAAAGTGAAAAAACTTAATTAAGAACCAGGATCAAAGGTAAATTTTTTTTCTTTTTTTAAAGGCATATATTTTATGAAAAAGTGACTTATTCATTTTTAAGGTAGTTTTTCCGAGATATTTTAAAACAGTAAGATAAATTATTTGATTATGCGATATCTAAATCTTCAATTATAAGTATTGTCAATTTTTGCATAAAAATTATTTTTTTATTTTTATAAAGATGAATTTATATAATGCGCTGCAAAGTTATTTTTATAAAATAATAATTTCATTATTTTAAATAAATATTTTTAATGCCAAATAAATCACCCTCCCCTTTGTCTTAACTCCCTCTTATATAATTAAAGGGAATGATTTATAAGTATTGCTATGATTTTCCAAGTTTCGGGATAACTTCAAGTTATGGAAATCATCACACTAGAATATATTCATATTTTTATTAAATTTTAAGGTTCTTAAATTATAAAAGAGAATAGAAGGGTTTTTTTAAAGTAGAAATGAAAAAATAAAATATTTTTTACTAAATGAACAAAAATATTAAAAACATAAACTTTTTTATTTTACAAATAAAATATACTTTCTCAAATTATATTAAGATATATAAATCAATATTTTTTTTCTAGAAGACTCGTTTATGAAATTTTATTAAAAAAGGAATTTATGCACGACAAAAATAAAAGTATAAGAAACAGAGTAACCAAATACAGTCAGTAGTGTCAAACTGATTTAATTAAAAAAAAATTTCAGAAATAAAAATTCCTACTTTTAAGATGGGAAATTCTTTTTGAATCAAAAATCGCGAATTATCTCTCAAATTCTCTGTGAGTTCTTTTACTCTGCTATTCTTTGTGATAGTCCGAATTAAATCTTCTGCTTTGATTTTAATAGATATTTGAAAAATAAAAATAATAAAAGCGAGCAAGATTCTAGACACTCCACCCTAGTTAAGTGTCACCTCCCTGTAATCTGAGAAAGAATTTTCTTGCGGAAAGAATTAAATGCTATCTCACACGATATACTAAAAGAGTACCCAGTAGGATATGGTTTAATTACGGCCATTATTACTTGAGGGAATTTCTAATTATTTGTGAAAATATCATTAATTTTGAGCCTGATAAATCAACATCATAATTCATTCATCCCTCTTTTAAAAAACTTTAATACTGCTTGAATACAAAACTAAAATTTTTTAAAGAAGTTCTCATTTATTATACCCAAAAATTTGCCCTTAAATTTTTTTGCCAAGTCCCATGCAAGTTTTTATATAAATGAGATTCTTAAGCTAATTAATATTTTATAGTTTATGAAATTGTTAAAATGTAGCATTCTAAAATTTTTATCTCTAGCTATTATTAAAAAAAGCAGATTTTTAGAAAATGGAAAATACCGTCCTGTATCTTTTAATTACAACATCCATCAAGTCAAATTATTCAAACTAACTCATCTTAAACTGAAGCTTATTACTTATTTGTGAAATTTATATTTTTATAATTAAATATAATTTACCTAAAAATTATATTCAAAATTATTAAAATTTCATTTATGACATTATTAAATTAGAAAGTCAAAATCTATGACTCATGATGATGTGACACCAAAGTCAGCTTAGCTGAGATAGGGAGATTAGCCGGCCATTACTCAATACCTCTGTCAAATTGCGTATATCCCCTAGAGTCGATCTAGTTTAGTAATCCGTTAGTAAGTGGTGTAGTTTGTCTACAAGAGGAGAGCGTGGATTATGGCGACTCAAAGGCGTAAAAAATTGCTCTACGTCCCAAATCGTTGCCCGTTGGCCCAAGATTTATGACATCCCATTGAAAAATTATGGAACTCTAAAAAGGAGAAATGGTTGCGGATAGGTGTCAGAGGATGTCACTGCTGTACTCGCAGGTAAATCTTTTGTGCTCATGTGAGGCCTGATCAACTGGCAAAAGGACTACATTTGCTGCTTAAAGGTAATATCGCCTCATACAAAGGAGTCATACTTGTCTAGCCAATTTGCTTCGCCTGCTAGATTTTTTCCCTCTAGTCATGTCTGATTAATCCGGGAAGGTTTTTGTGCATGGCCAGATGATTCAGATGTACTCTAAGTGAGAGCCGACGGAGGAGTAGGAAGTTGAGTGACTCTAGGTCTCTCTTTCCTTTAATAAGAACAAAGCGTCATCTCTATTTACTGGTGTCATGAGTTGACATTTTTTAGGCTCGGTTACTTGTTATGATCGCGTTTTTATTTATGCCTTCGGGGTCACCCCTTAATTCCTTATTTTTAGACAATTCATTTTATACTAAAAAAGAGTTTGACTTAAAAAATATATATCCTGTTAAATTAAGCACCTTTTAAAGAAAGAATAGCAATTATAATTATATAAAAATTAACATCATTTTTTAAAAAATTAAAATTAATAAGCGACTGGCTTGAGATTTATTTGGAACAATAAATTTCTAGAAAAATTAGGGACTGTTGAGAAATTATTTAAAACGATTATCAAGATCTTATTATTTATTTCTTCCTAAATTTGCCTTGGATATATTATCTTTAAGAGAAATTCAGATAAATTTATTTGCATGTTAAATATAAATATTGAAACAAACTTAAAGCAAAGACCATTTAATAATATATTATAATTACTTTCAATTTTAAAGTGAAAATTTAATTTAGATAAACTTATATTTAAATAGAAATCAAAAATTTGACTATCCTTCCTCATCATCTCTTGCCCCAGAATCCATCTAGAATTATTTTTTAAGATGTCATTTTTTGAATAGAATATTATATTAGATTAGCAGAATTAAGCACCCTGCAAGGGTATATATATAATAGGCTTTGACGTGAATAGAATATAATTTTATCATTTTAAAATATTAAAAATATTTAAAGATATGATAAATATGATTCTACAAAAAAATAAATCATCAATTTTTATAATAGAATGTGAAGCTTTAACTCTTGAGAATATTAAACTAATATTGGATGAATAATAATGCGAAATCGGGAGTAAGAGATTAAAAATGAAATTTTTAATAGGCATTCGAAGTGGAATTGATAATCAGCTCATAACTGAATTGGATTTGAATTAATTAAATTTAGTTCGAATCCCACTTCAAACGAATTATTTAAAAAATCATAAGTAAACGAATCATCTGATAGCTTATATATCAGATCAACTTTGAAAATCATACCTCATGGATAAAATTAATAAGCTTGGATCATAATTTGACAAGTCAAGAAATTAATATTGACCAGATAGAATCAGGATTCCATAGGATATTGAGCAAAAAAAAGTGCAAAAATATGCGAAATTATTATTGACAAGGGTGGTCCTCATTTGCAATTGCTAATTAAAAATCATAGCATAAATAATTAATTATTAGGTGGAGTGTAATAATTAAATCAAGGGTTTCTTTTATTAATCTCTTTTTTTAACAATCCTCGATAATCAATTCGTATTTAAGCCATAATACTTTCTAAAAAAATTAACTCTGAATTTTTAGTTCTTTTATTTAACAATTTATATTGTAAAATGAATGGACTATTCTCGATTAAAATTGACTTATCAAGTCAGTCACCTTAAAATTATCCATATTAAAATAAAATTTGCAACCATAGCAAAATTGATAATCAAAAATTGTATAAAATAAATCGGTTGGAATTATATTAATTGATTATGCTCTTACCACAAGTACTGGTGATGCAACCATTTGAGAACCCAGTAGAGGTCTCCAGCCTCAGCGATTGCTCTTTCTTGTAGAGCACAAATATTGATTCTTCAAGCAATGACACTCATATCTATCTCATGCTAATTCTAAAAATATTTATTTTCTCCTCCGCTAAATTTTTATTTACTTTACTGATATCTCTCTTACATTTAATTAAATTAATGCAATATAAGTTTAATTGAATACAACTTATTCAATTTATAAATATCTTCATATTATACTTTGATTTTATAAAGGCATCTAACTAAATATACTGAACTCAAAGTCTTCCAAATTAAATTGTAATTAAATATAAATCTACATTTTGTATATTTACTTTTATAAATAAATCATTGAAGCCCCTAAACTTTTTGATGAATGGCGAAATAGTCCTTTTTATTTTGACTTTCTAACACATTTCTATATAGACCTATAATTTTATTTATTATTGGACCTTACCAGTGCAATTAAAATAAACACAAAAATATTGAGAAAATCAGGGTGATGCTACAAAATTTAAAAATCCTTATATTAACAGCAGGTTATTTACTATTTACATATTTAGAATTTGGGTTTTATTAATATAGCACAATAATGAGAGTCGTTTTTGAATCAGACATAAATCTATAAGACAAGCTAAAAGGCAGCCTTTAGAAGCAGAGGTCTTGGCCAAGTCTTTCGAATATTTTTTGGTTTCCGCGTGTACGAAGGCTTCAGGTCTTTTGAGCCGATCTCACGCTTTGCTTGGTTTACCGTGGAGTAGGGAAGACTTACCTCAATGCGAGTCTCTTGTTATTGAGACAGCTATATTCACAAACATATCCACGTTGATGTAATAAAGTCAGTTTATTCTTATAAATAGATCTTTGGAGCAGGTTCATGAGGTATTTTAAAGCTAGGCATATCCGAGGAGCAAATACAATTGTGAAAGTTTTTAAATAGGCAATTGCAGCTCTCTTTAGATTTGTAAGTTCGCAAAGTCTAGAATTAATTTATTCGAATTGGAGAGGCAGATGTGGTTTGAATTGGCGAGGTATATATTGTCCAAATTTGAGAGGCATATTTAAGCACATAAGTATTTAGAGTTAGAATTAAAATGGGCTTCATTCTTTAGCCATTCAAAAGTTTTGGTGAGCCACTTTATAGTGTGTAACTGGAAAGTGAGTGACAATGGAAATAATCATACCCTTAGGTGTGGTCCTTGGTGCATCGTTAAAACAATTCTCGGAAAGCCATCTATGTACCCCAAAATATGAAGATATGAAAGCAAAGTGAGAAGGATGAAGTAGCTGAAAAAAGTTTGCATAAGAAAGTAGAATGAGTGCAGGCTTTTTGAAAGAAGAGAAGTTGTGCTAAAACTAAAAGTGAATAATCCAAATTTGGTTTCTCTAATGTATATTATTTCAAGGAGGAAACCTCTTTTGCTGTATTTGAATTAAGAAGCCGCTTATCAAACGCCGATAATGAATTAATCGATTAAATGGCTGTTAAAAGAATTTTTTTGATTTATTGACTTATTCACAGATTTTTTCAATAATAATACTTCATTGATAATTAAATGAATGTCTGCCAAATTTATATGAAATGATAAAGCATCTTTAAAAGAAGCATCCCTAGACTTCACTTGAAGAAGGGATCCTTAAAATGGTGCGCACTTCACCTCTAAAAATATATATGTTTTTTGCATAAATTTATTTATTCTCCAAGAGCTAGGATACTCAACTTCTAAAATAGCAGTGAATAAAAAATACGAGCATTTAATCATTTATTTAGTATTTTATTGAGTGATTCCTTCATGAGCTAATAGACTTCAATATCAGAACTTCTGCTAACACCTTAGCCAAACTCTAAGTAGCCTACTGAAGAAGCAACGATCCAACAATCATCTTAAACGACAACTGCATTATTTTTATCCTTTATAAATCCTGCATCAGAACTTCTTGAATCCAATAATCGATCAATAAAAAGTCTAAATATTGTAATTAGAAGAAATCCTTAATTTATTTATTAAAAAGATTGATGTAGTTGTTTTAATAGCCTTTCTCCCTTTAATGATGCATAATTAATATTTGAGCAATAGTAATTTAGCCAGTAGGAACCTGAGGATTCATTTCAATTTTTAAGCGGAGGACATTCAAAAATTTTAAGGACATGATCTTTCATCAACATCCTAAAATATTTACTCATTAATATTTATTTGTCCTAAAATTAGATGATGCAAGCTCTCAATAAGCCATTTGGTGAATTATAACATATTTTGAATTATCTTTCACCAGCAAAGATTAGTATTTCTTTTTTGCAATTAATTCTAGAAATAAAGTGCAGTGAAAGCAAAGCTAAAACTATATTTGAAAATTTGAAGCTGGCCTTAAATTTTATTTTTTCTTATTTAAGTGTAAAAAATCCTTATACGTTTAATAAAATTCTCCTAGTTCTAAGTTTTATTTAAATGAAGCAACAGCATAAATAATATTTAAGAATTGTATTTATTTAAAATACAAATACAAATATAAATCTAATTCTTGTTTTTTTTTATTTAAAAAACACCATTCTTACAATATGACAGAGAATCCATTCACCACTAAAATCTTATAAATAAATTATTAAAAAATAACTTTTGCTTAAAATGAGTAAAATTCCACAACGATCTTAAAAATTGATAATTCTGGCGAGCAAACTACTAATAATTTCAAGTGATTCTATAGAAACTCAGATTGCATTGATCATTCAATAAATATTAACAATTATTAAGAGTCAAGTTAATATTTTAATTTGATTGCGATTTTCAGCAGAGAATCATTGCTTCTGAAATATAAATTTTAAAACAATTTATACAAATTATGATATGAAAGTGATCGCGAAAAAGATCTTACCAAAAATTATAGAAATTTCTCTAATCATTAAAATCACTTCTCGAAAATCCTGAAGATTTTTAAAATATATCATGCAAGTAAGTAATCAAAGAATAGTTTAAAATTCAATTACTTAAGACAAGAAATGAATTTATTTACAAAACGTAAATACTTCATTATATAAAGTAAAAGAACTTATAAAAATTTATCCTAACAAAAAGTTGGATTAAACTCAGCTAAGAGCTCTTAGATTCATTAGAAACATAATTTCATTTTTAAATGTGACTGGTCACACAATATTCTTTGCAATGAATTTTTTTCAGATGCTCTATTAGCTATCACTCATTTTAAAAATCTGCAGGGCTCTCTGGAAGCAACAGTTTGAGGTAAAATTAACTTTAGTACACTTCACTTATAATGCAAATACATTAAATTATTGCTATATTATACGTTCAGACCCAATTTTAAAAAATATTTCAGATTACTATATTAAGCCTCGACGAAAGTTGAGAAACCTCTTTTAATCTGATCTTGAATTTGGTATTGAAAGCATTCCTTGTCTACCGAGTATTGCTACAAAAAAATTAATTTTTCATTTTATTAAATTCCACAAAATATAAAGGAACAATCTCGCGTTTATGCTATTTTAGATGGATATGAAGCTACCTCTCTAAGGTTCAGTAAAATGCTAAAAACAGTGGCTACTTAAAGTAAAATCTATATTCCTAGCCAGGAGTTTAAAATCGGGGCTGAATGGATAATATTTTATTAGACTGAGAATTTTCTTGGAAGCCACAAATAAAATGATGAACTCAATTCTTAACAAACTTTAATAAGCTAAAATAATTAATTAAATTAATTTTTTCTAACTATGATCTCTTCAAATGAATCTTATTCACTTCAGTTGCCTTCGAGCTTAAATTATTTATTTTTATATTTTAATTTCATTTATTAAAGAGTAATTTAAATGAATTATTTTATCTTTTCTTACAAAAATATGTAAATTATTGATTTAAGAATATCTATAATATAATTTTTTTAGCTTGCAATGTCTGATTATAGATCCAGATTCTGAGATAAGGAAAAAAGAGAATTGCAACCATATTTAATCACATTCAATAATTCAATAAGATTATTTGTATGCTTATTATTTAATTATAGATTATTTCCATGAAGAAGAGTGTAAATCCTATAAAATTTTTTACAATTCTTAAAAAATTAATATTGGTTTAGCCCTTCGAATTTCCTCCTTTTAATTAAGGAATTAATATTAAAATTATTCTTCCAAACTTTAAAGGTGAGTTAATTAATGATAGAGATAGTAAAATCAGAAATTAAAAAGTAAAATTATTTTAGAATTTGAAATATGCTCTTATTTTTTCAAATTTAAGGAAGAATTTTTATTCTAATTCTGCTTAATTTATAGGTTAGTTTTTCCATCCAAAAGTATGCAATATAGCCAACTAATTCTCTCAAGAATATCATAAGTAATTTATAAAAATGGTCAAAAATTGACTTTCAAAATTAACTTTAGATACCTATGAAGAATTTGTGGATAAAAGCAAATATGTTTTTAATACAATTCTATTCAAATAGAATTTTATAATATGTCTATTTCGCAGGATTCAATTAAATTAGCAAAAAAATAAACAAATAAAAATACTCTTTAATTAAAGGAATTATATGATACAGTATTTTAATATAGAAATTAATTTTTGCATGAATATATTTTTCAATATTAATGTTGATATGTCCAGTCCTAGGTTGCAAAAAAGATTTCGCTGAGTTTCATTTAATATATGTAGATAAAATTGTCTGCCAAATGATGTACTACAGAAACTACCAACTCGTCAAGCATCTTAAAAAATAAAATTAATTCTATACAAATATTTAATCATTTATTTTTAGAACTAAAAGAGTTAACCACGACGGGGTAAATATAAAATTTGTACTTAAAATAAATAAACTGCAATAATGCGCGTGCCAAGCTTTTAATATCACACAATGGTAGAGACACACGAAACCCAATTATATGGGAGAAATATATAGTAGACAATAAAATCTCTACTCACTAGCAGCAATCTAAGTGCTCGCGCTTGATGGACAGTTCAAACCCCTGTAAGGCTAGGTACTTGTTATTTTATCGTTGGAGATAAAAATAATTTTGATCGAGGAATTTAATAAAATTCATGGTGGGAAATTATTATTTCTAGTGATTTTATACAGAATTTGCAACTTGATCATACTTAAATTGTATTATCTTGTGAGATGCTAACTTGATAATTTCAAATTAAGAATCTTACTCATATTTATTTAAAGATTTTACTTCTTTTCTAAATCCTTAAGAAAAGAAAGAAATGAAAATATTTACCAGAGGGATATAACAGATAATGCTTTTATTACTCTGCTTCGACTAAACCATTCATTTATTCAGACACATTTTAAACAAAATAATTTAACAAATTATTGTCATATTTAAAAACTTAGAAAGACTATCTGTGACCTCTGCGTTCATACTTAATACAATAAATTAACTTTGGATTTAGCATAGCGATTTATTTCAACGAGTAACTTTATATTTAATAATCCTCTATAAAATTTTATTTTAGAATTTCCTCCTAAACTAATCCTAATTGGTCTAAGATCTAAAATACTCTCTAGTAAACGACAGGATGAACTCATAAGTCTTGGGACAAATCAATCAGCAGTGAAAAGATCTTATGGAATCATCTTCCCATGATGGGGATGATTTTATTCCTTAAATTTCAAAATTGATCTAATAAAAAATATTTAATCAGCAAATGGAGTAGTCTTAGGTAATAATTTTTCTTGCATTTTTGATTAACTATTCAAAAGTAATTGATTAGCAGAAGAAATATCTATATTCTAACTTTACTTTAGAATTTTAAATATAAATTAATCAAATCTATAATAGGGAATAAAATTAAATCGATAATTGTTTAAAACAAAAATAGGGAGCTGCAATGACAGCTTAAATGACACTCTAAACTGCACCTTGTACAATAGTTATTCTAAAATTAATGCGAACTCATTCTTTGATTTAATTATTAGTGCTGCTCAGCAACGAGATATGATGTGTTCAATGTATAACATTCAAAAATGCTTTCAGGCTAAACTTGTGTCGCTTATAACTCTGAATAGAGCTATCTCACACACACAAAATCAAGGACATAAAATTTTTAAGAAATCAATGCGAATAAAATAGTCTTAGAGTTTATATTTAATTGTGACTCACTTCGAATCTAATAATATTTTCATTTTAATTGTTAACTTAATTATATTTTCCAATATTAGTTATAAAATAATTAAAGGCAAGCAATTCTAAAGCACTAGCAGAACAATATAATCAAAAAATAATTAGAAAATATATCATATATTTTATTCAATAAAGTATGAGATATTTAAGAATAAACTGATATAAATAATTATACAATTTTAAAAAATGAAAGAAGAGAATATAAATATACTCGAAAATCAAAGATAGAATTTTTCATATCAAGAATAAAATGTAGCATCTATAGTTTGAAGTCACTAAATGCGCTATAAGCTTTCAGTCATTAGGTAGAATAATATATTTTAAGTGATAGCATTCAATGTATCATCTCTTAATATTCTTAGCAGTATGAATTTCATTAAATCTTCAAACTCTAAAACATTCTTGAATATACAAAAAAAAAAGCAGAATCAATAATTAAGTTTATTTAAAATTTGAATTAAAATTTCTATCTGATGATATCGATCTACTGTCCTTAATAAACAAATTAAAATTTAAAAACTAGGCTATAATTTTTTTCTCTCAGTTGGTTTATAAATGTAAATTTGTGTATATTTTCAATAAACTAATTCAAGTCTAATTAATATTTGTTAATAATAAAGAATAGAGATGTTACCTTTTAAAATAAAAAGTTTATCATCATCTTTTATAATATTTTTTACAATCTGAGAATGTTCTAGTTCCTAAACAAAATATTTATTCTTTTTTATAGCAAAATGGGAAGAAATTTAAATAAATTGGCTTCTGCCAATCAAATTTTATTAATAACTGTTGAAAGAATGATTTTGTTATTTATAAAATGACTATTGATAAATTAAAAGACAGACTTAAAACCAATGGCTCAAAGTGTGCGTGATATATACTATTTATGATAAAAATTTAATTATTCAAAAAAAAATGAAAATGTTTAATAATCTTTATCAATAGACTATAAAATATAAATTAACATTTTTTATACTTAAATACTTTTCTTTTATAAAGTAAGGTACAGTAAAATAAAAGAACTGAGGATATTTTATAAATTAAATATAAAATATTTAAAAATTTGGCCAAGTTTTGGACTGTAAAAGCTCAGATAAAATGTCTTGATTTGGAGAGAGAAAAGCAAGGAACATAATTTTTTGCAACTAGTTATAATTTAAGCGAGTAATCTAATGGTGAAACTGAAACCTCCTCTCACTAACTTAATGATTAATCTATATATGGCTCTTATAATAAGTGCAATTTAATGATTACTCAAAGATATTTTTGTAAATCCATCACAAATTATCTTCACAATCATTATTTTATAGAAAGCAAAAACAATTAATTAGATATGATTCATCATGCTATTTATATCGTAATTTTAAAATATATATATTCATATTGCTATTTATTTTTAAGATAATAGAATTCCTAGTTTATCTTTTTCTTCAAAATTTAATTTAAAATAATAAAAATTTTTAAAATTAAAAAAATATCTAAAAATATTTCAATATATTCTTTTATTTACTTTTAAATTTAGAAAAATTTAAAAATTTTTTATTTTAGGTTTTAAAAACAAAGGATGATCAATGATGCAGAAAAACAGCTTATAACTGCCAGTGCTTTGAAAAGGTTTAAAAGGGAAATTTTAAATTTATTTAATTTTGTAGGGTTTTAATAATGCAGACTTCCAAGTTGCTCTTCCGATCAATTAATTATTACTTTGAGAAACGTAGATAATTGCACTATTCATAATCGCTCTTTTATTTTTGCTTTCTATTACTCCATTGGCCTCATCTGAGATGTTGTCTTCTCCCGTCCTCACTCTAGAACTTAGTTTACATAGTAGCACTATAGAGAGCTCGCAGGAGCTTCCTCATGTTTTTGTTTTGCTTCGTGTCTCGCATCTTATAAGTCCTTGTTTCGTATCGCAACCCTCCAGCAGAGTCCTTTCTAAAGTAAGAGTAAGATAACTGGGATAAGGAGTAGAGTGAGTTTGGTTGATATAACTATAAGCTTCTCTGTATTTCAAAAGTACGCAAAGGTACCTCGCCAAATATCACCATTCATCTTGCCAATTCGCACCATAAATACCATAGCAACCTTAGCGAGTTTAATGGCAGAGAGCACGAGTGAAATTTTCAAAGATGAAAGCTTACAATGCTGGATACTCCGACATAAAACTTAAGGTACGTGATTTCCTCTTTGCTCACTCCAGGTTTCTAATAGATTTATGCATTTTAGTCTCTATGCTCTTCCAGAACATATTTTTTAGTCTTGCAGCTATCAAATAGACAATGCTTATTGAAAACATCAAATCCTTCTTTGCTATGCCTCTATTGGTAGACCGCTTGAAATTTCGCGCCTCCTGCCAGAATTCTCATCCTGCTCCCGCTCGCGATTCGTTGCTCTTAATCTCGTGCACTCTATAGTCTAACTCTAATCAAACTTAAGAAGTCTTTATTCTCTTTGGCGTCTTACCAGATATATGCCAATTACGTTCCTCAACATCCCTCATTTTGCGTATACAAAAATTTTTTTCTTTTTTTTTTTTTTTCTAAAATTTGTTATCATTTATTAAATATTTTAATCTTTGCTTCGCTCAAGCTTTTCCAGGTTATTCTGAAATGGTGCGATTTGGCGAGGTGCTTGGTGCGAATTGGCGAGGTCAAGATTTTTACGACATTTTAAAGCTCGATTAGGAATGGAGTCTTAGCCAAATATATGCGCATCACTTCCCGCCCTTCCATTTGAGGCAGTTTGCACTTGCTTGAGATTTTATAAGAGAAGCTCATGCATTTGAAAAATGATTCCTGATTCGTCGCATTGCCTATCTCACTCACCAAAGCAACGTTTCTGTAGGATGACATTGCTTTCTCTCCCACATATATTACTCTAAATCTGAGAGGAACCTATTTGAAAAGGCTTTTCCTATAGGGAAGTACTAGAAACGATGAGGAATATGTAGCTATTCAGATCAGAAGTGAGCTCGTGGACGTATAAGGCTTCTGCAAATATAGCACCCCTGAAGTGGTGTCGTGAAAACTTGATCTTTAATACGATGTTTCGCTATTACTGTGTTTCAATCTCAGCATAATAGTGGACGCAGTGCACTTAGAAAAACTCATGAATAGATCCGTAGCTCTCAAGTTTGCCATGCTCGACGAAACAGAAGACTCTGTCATAGAAGAAGTTGGAAGATAGCTTGCTCCTCATAGGAAACTCATGCTTAGAGGGGGAAATATGAAAGGATTTTTACTCTGCATCTCCTGCTTCAAGAGTGTCTTCCATTCTCAATTTTAAAAAGTATTAAAGCAAATTATTAATAAAGAAGAAATAAAGCACTAAAAAGCTGTATTTTTCCCTTTGATCTCCCTTTCGTATTCTCATTAAAATTTTTAAATTCAAAAAATTTTAATTTTTAATTTTTTAAAAAACAATTTTAAAAAATATATTAAAATTTTTTTTTTCAAAAAAGGAAAAATTATAATTAACCCAAATTTTCTTAAAACTTTTTTTTCATTTTTAAAAAAAAGATAAAAAATTAATTTATATTTTTTTTTAAAAATTTTTAATTTTATTTTTAAATTTTGTTTTGATTTTTAATTTTTTTCAAAAATTTTTTTTTTAAAATTAAAATTATTTAATTAAATTTTTTTCTTAAATCTTTTTAAAAAAATTTAGGGTAAATTTAGATTTGGGTTTATATACTGAAAACTCACAAGAGTCCTCACTAGAAAAAATTTAATTTACCATGAATAATATGGATTACTATTTTTAGATATAGCAGTCAAAAAATTTTGGGGGACAAAAATTTTGCAGCTAAAAATTAGGGGAAAACATTATCAACAAAAAAATTCAGATGATTGTTTTTCTATAAATTGCGCCTTTAACGCATTAAAAAATTTGGAAAATTAAAATTTTAATATATAGTATATATAAAAGGGGTTTCCCTTTATGTTTTTGAGTATTCATTTATAAATTTAAAGTTAAAATTTTAGAAATTATTTTCATTCCTTTAATATAATTATTAAAGATTAAGAAATTTTTTGTCATCATAGAACATTAGTCTATCTCATGCATAATAATTCTATAAACTATAAAGGAAGACTTTAGCAAAAATAGAGATATTTAAATATTTAATTAAATTTTTTACTTTAAAATTAAAGGAATAAACATATATTCTGCTAACTTTTTCTAAAATGATGACTTCCCAATTTTTTAGCTGCAAAATTTTTGTCCCCCTAAATTTTTTGACTGCTCATTCTCAAAATAGTAATCCATTTTAAATTCATGGTTGTTGTGAAGGAAAATTTTCCCCCTTTCTAAAAATTTTTTTTATAAAAAATTTAAAAAAAAATTTTAAAATTTTATTTTTTTAAAATAATAAAAGTTTTTCTCTTTTTTAAACAAAAAGTAAAAAATGAAACCACTAAAACCCATAAAATAAAAAAATTTTAAAACAATCAGGATGAGGGGGTTTTCTTTTTTGGAATATTTTTTTAAAAATTAGAGTCGCTAATAAAATTTTAAAATTTTAAAATTTTTGGGAAAATTTTCTTTAAAATTAAAATAGAAAAATTAAAAGTTAGATATGGGGTTTTAGGGTTTCCGTGGACTTTGACCCTAAAAACCATGGATTTAAATTTTTTTTCCCTGTGGCTTTAAAGCCTGGAACGTGGACAAAAAAAATTTCCCTGTCTACTTTGACCCTTGGAACGTGGTTTTTTTTTTCTTTTCTTTTAAAGCCTGGACGTGGACTTATTTTTTCCCTGCCCTTTTTTAAACCCTAAAATTGGCTTTGAGCGGGAAAAGGGGGCGGGTCGGGCCCCGGGAATTGGTTTTTAAAGGTGGAATTTTGCTTTAGCCTGGAATGGGGGACTTTGATTATTTTTAAGCCAAAAAAAAAATATTTAATTTTTGGTGTAATTTTTCCCTTTAAGCCCAAATAATTTTGTTAAAAAACTTTTCAAAAGGGAAAGCCCAATTTTTGGTTTTAAAATTTAGTATATAATTATGTTTAGCAAAAAACTTTTTTTTTATAAAAGTTATTTTTATTTTTTTTTAATCAATTTAAATTAAAAAATTATCTTTTCAAATTTTTAAAAACTATCAAATATAATAATTTCTTTTTTTGCAAAAGGTTTAATGGCAAATTTGGCCCCAGCTTTTAAATAAAAGTGAAAATATACTTAATTCCTCGAATTTTAATTAGTCGTTAATTTTTAAATAAAACATAAGTAACCCTTTTTTTAATAATATGCTTATTGTTTGGGGTTTAGCTAAAAAATTTTTCTTAGTGCTTATATTGCATTTTAATATTAAAGCATTCATTTTTTTTTCCCTTTATTTCCCTAATATAAACCCAAATACTAGAATACGAATCCCAAAATTGCCTTAATAGAATAAGGGGTAGGGAAAGGGTTTAAACTCCAAAGATATAACTTTCTGAATTTTTTAGGGGGAAAAATTTAGGTCGTGAAAGAAAAGTATTTGGGCAATTAAAGCTGTAGAACAAGTCACACAAAATTTTTTTCAGCTGAAACTTTTTAATTGGAAAAGAAAAAATTTTAAAAACCCAAAATTTAATAAAAATAGGGCTTGCCTGGAGTCATGAGATTAGATAGCCATTATTCAATGCCTTTGTGAAATTTAGTTTACGCGCATCAAGGCATTCTAGTTTAAAAATTTGTTTTTAAAATGGGGAAAAATAAAAGTTTAAGAAAGGGGGCCCCTAATTTGTTTGGGAAAAACCCAAACCCTCAAACCTTTAAAAGTTTCCCCTGCAGTAGCCGTTGGCCAAAGAAATTTGTGACCCTTTCGTGAAGGAGTTATGTGGCCTATCAAATAGTAATGGGGTTTCTGAAACGATCCTAAAGAAACTCTGGATTAGGGTGTTCAGTATGTTTTGGTACCTTTAGAAAACAGCCTGTTATGGTATGGGATTTGAAAGCCCGACCATGGAGGGGACTACTAATGTTAATAAAGGGGATGTTTTCACAAAAAAGGGGCATAAATTGTCTATCGATTTGATAAAGAATTTTTGAGTTTTTCCTAATTTCCAAAGTCTTTAACCAACGCCTTTAAACTGAAAGGGTTTTCTGCCCGGGGGTTTAAAGGGGGGATTCCAGATTAAATGCATGTTTAGGTGACGGAAGGGAGAAAGAAACTTCTACAGGGATTCTCCTTTTTGTTGAAATAAGAAATGGGGCGTGATGACTAATTAAATTACGTCTGGCTTTTTTAAAGTGTTTTTCAGGGGTGGGTTTCAAGTTAGGCCCGACTTATTTAAAATTCTTAACTTAAAATCTCTATCCCTTTTAATTCCATAATTTAAAATTTTTTCACCCTTTTAAAAAATTTTTGAAAACTCTTTTTAAAAAAAATGTAGGCCCTAATTTTGAAAATTTATTTTTCATTTGGAAAATTTGAGGTATTTTTTCCCAAAAATCAAAATTTTTTATAATTAAAAAAATTTTTATTTTTTTAAATTTTGAAAAACCCTAATTTTAGGAACCAAAAGAAGAAATTTTTAATTTTTTTCTTTGAGCCAATTAAAATTAAATTCAATTTTTCTTAAACAAATTGAATATTTTTAAAATTTTCACTATTTTTAAATTTTTAAAAATTAAAAAAAATTATTAAAACTTTTTTTTGCTCTTTATTCTTTCTAATTTTTTAAAAGAAAAAATTTTTTAATGTATTAAAAAAAAAAAATGGCGTAAAAATTATAATTATGAATTTTCTTTTAAAAATTAAATTTTAGCGCAGGCTTAATAAGTTTGAATTTTCTATACTTTCTCTTTAAAAAAATTTTAAATCCATGTTCCAGGCTCAAAGTCCACGTTCCAGGCCAAAAACAAAAAATCCACGTTCCAGGCTCAAAGTAGACAGAAAAAGTGTAAGTCCACGTTCCAGGCTCAAAGTAGACAGGAAAATTTTTTTTTCCACGTTTTAAACACAGGAAAAAAAATAAGTCCCCGTTCCAGGGTCAAAATGGACAGGGCGAATTAAACCCAAAGTTCCTAACCCCGAGATTTTCTTTGGGGCAAAAATAGTTTATGGGAAAAGATTAAAAATTTTTAAAAAAACATTTCCTTTTTCAATAAAATAAGCCTCTTAAAATTAAAAAAAAATCAATGAATATTCATAAACACCTAAATTTTATGGGACTTGAATTAACTAATTGAAAGCTATATTTTTTACATCATTTTTTAAAGTAACATCCAATTATAATTATTCGATTATCTAATTAAGTATAGAGCTTCCAAAGAATCATTTTAATTCAATTATTTTTTTTCAAAAAATATGCTCCTTAAATCTGATCTATTAGCTCCTAGATTAATCCTCTAAAAATTAATGTGTTAAATCATTTAGCCATATTAAAATTTCTATAAATTTGTATAAAGAGATTTTATAGCCCTTCTATATTTTGAAATTAGTTAATTTATTTTTATTGTCTTAGAGACAGAGATTGAGATGAAATTATTTACGCCATAGATTTTTTAATTCCAAACCTTTTTAAAAAATAATTTTATTTTTTTTGGGCATTTAAAATAATCTCAAAAAAAATAAGAAAATTAAAATTTCGTTACTTACCTAGTGAGAGCATGCCTACGCTCATGATCACGACAATTTCCTATTGAAGCGAAAGTTCTCTCGCAAAACTCGCATTTGAAAGGTTTCTAGCCAGTGTGAATCCTTAAGTCATTATTTATTTAATCTATCATTTAAAATTTAAGTTTTGAGTAATTAAATAGAAAATTAAAATCTAGGACTGGTGACATGGTACCATTGTTGGATTGGCTGGGGCAAGAAAATTGCCCGGCATTATTCAATACCTTTACTTCGTTGCTTTATCCTCCCTGAGGCGATCTAGTTTTTATCCTTTGGCGAATAATCCAGATTGTTTAATTGAAAGTTCATGGATTATAGTGAACAAGAATCGCAAGTAAAGTTGGACCTCTTTAAACTTTATTATGATCCCCTTACTTCTGATACAAGAGCTCACAAGGAGAAATTATAGTGGATAAAATCTCCATCGGAATCCAAGAGAGATTTAAGAGAAAGCTGTTAGGTACAGACTTGGCTTATCTTGATGAGATAGTATTTTAGTAAAGGCCTCAAAATTGCTCCTTCTAAGGAAAACCCTACACGTGGATTTATTAGGTTTTGATTAGCTTTGCACAGCCAGAATTAAGATACCAAAAAGTTACAAGAGGGAGTAGGATGATTAAGTCCATAGTGTTTCCCTATCTTATTTAAGGTGGCATTTCGTAGCCTCTCATAAGAGCATGGATTTACAAGTGATCTCTAAGGTGATTATTATAATTACGCACGTTTTTATTAAAAACACCTAGTAGTTTATTCATTAATTTCGCATTTTATCTTTAAATCTTAAATTTTAAGTGAACCTTTAAATTCCCTTTCTCAGCAAATTATAAATATAGGGATGATATTGACTGGACATATCAGGAGGTATTCATTGTTGTGCTTGGTGCGTTTGTGCAGCTCAAGCCTATTTCTCCTCGCAAAAGATTTCTTGCACTCTTTAAAACAATATATCAATGTTATACTAATTAAGACTCCTAGAAATCGCAGTGGAAGCGCTTTGAATTATTTAAATATTCCATTCATTTCCTAATAAATAAAATTTTTTATAATTAATTTGGTAAGAAACATTAATTAATTTAAATTTTATAATCTTTTATTAATGTTAAAATAAAAGATTGGAAATAAATTTTAACATAATTTGGCCCCTTTAAAAATCTGATTAAGGTTGGTTACACTATACTAAATTCTTATAATTATCAAAGAACCTCAGACTGATTAATCATAATATAAATTATTGTAAAATTTTGTTCTAATAGATTTTTAATTTGATTATTTTAGATACAAAAACATTCATCATTAAATTTTAAATAAATCTTTAGATTGATTATATAATATGTGGGTACTGAAATAGAAAGATAAATATACTGATTCGCCTAAGATCCTCAACTTATTTATTAATTAATTTATCTAAGGATTTTGATAAAAAATAGGAAAATATACACTGATCTTTTCAGAAAGAAACTCCCGGGCTTTAAAAAAAGTCTTTTTTTTCACTAATTAATCTGTGATGTCCTCTTAAAAATTTTTAAAAGATAAATTTTTCAATTTTAAAATTTTATATTTAATTTAAAAAAAAAATTTTTAAAAATTTTTTAATCTTTTTTTTAAAAAAAATTTTAAATTTTTTAAAAAAATTTTTTCAAAAATTTTTTTTTATATTTGGGTTTTTTTTGAAAATAAATTATTTTTGAATTTAATTTAAAGTTTTCTTTAATTAATTTATGAAAATTTAAATGGGTTTCCATTTTTGAAATTTTTTTTACAAAAGGGTTAAATTTTTTTAAGAAAAAAAAATTGGATATAATTTGTTGCTTTATATTACTAACTCATTCTTAATCCAAACTATGAGAAATCTAATTGCTCTCTTAAAGTTAGAGAGCATTTTACGGAATATAAATAGGTTTTGAATTTTAAAAAATTTGTGACTAGGGTCAAATTATTGTTTCAAAATTTTTCATACTTTTTAAAAATTTTTCTTTTAAAAAAAATTTAAGCCCAATTTTCCTTTTAGGGAGATTTTATTGTTCAAAAAATTAAAAAATCCAGAATTATTTTTAAATATAATTTTGAACAAATTCTAACTTTCTCTTTTAAAAATCAAGAATAAATTAAACATAAACAATCTAACAAATTATTGAAATGTAATTCATTCTAAAAGCAAATACTAGTTAAGTAAAAATTAATTAAATTGATAATCATAAGCCCCTCATTTATGAAATGGGATAGATGGGTAAAAAGGGAAAAGGAAAAAAAAAAAAAACTAGGCAGTTAAACTAAACGGATATTGCAGAGCTAATCAATCAACTATCCTTCAATTAATGAAAGAAATAAAAATTAAATTTTATGGGGGGGTAAACGCCCAAAAGAATGAAAAAAATTTTTTTAAAAAAAATTTGGAATAAAAATTAGCCATTAAGGGAAATTTTTTTCTCTAAAATATTGCGTAAATTTTGGATATTTAATTTTTACTGGTATTTTTTTGGGTTTTTTAATCTAAATTAAAAAATTAAATTTTTGAAATGGGAAATTTAATTTTTGAAATTTCAAATTTTTTAAATAAGAAAATTTAAAAATTTAAATCTAATCAGGAGCTAGCTGAGAGAGGGATCAAAAGTTATCTTTGCAGGTCGCTGACTACTTTCATAGGTTGAACTTATAAATTATGCATATTTGTATGCCAATTTAGGTGTACCTCACCTACTCTTAAATATTATAAATATAGTTAATTTAGCTGGTATAAATTAGGTAACGTATACTAATTTAAGGTTTAGGCTCCCTTATTAATATATGCGGCCTATGCATGCCTTATCCTTAAATTATTTATTCCCAAAAATCCTGCTAATCCCAACTATAACTTCATCCTTCTTCACATTCAATACAAAATAAATAATTTAAGCAATGCTGAAAAATGCCAATTAAAAAGTATTTATTATTAAAAAAAACATTTTAGGATATGATATATGTTCTATTTATTTATGTTTACCTTTGTTCTTCATTTTTAACCCTCTCTATATTTTGATCAAGTGAAGTCTTAACAAATATTTTTTTCACAAAACTATTTTATATTTATGGATAGGAAGAGCGAAAATATCCTATCTCATTCTTTAGATGATAATAAAAAAATTATATTTAGAAATAAAATTTATTTAATTTTTAAACTTAGCCATATAATCTTAGTTTATACTTCAAAAAAGTATGTAAAAATAAATAAATTCAGCTAAAATATAGAAATAAATTAATTATAATATATATTATAGTCCTCTTCATAAAAAATAAATTTTAAATTGTTGGGTTTTAATTATAGAAAATTTAAAATGAAAATACAAATTCTTGCTATAAATCGATATTGATTTTTAAATTCTGAAACCTATGGTTATAGATTTATAGAACTATTAAATTAGATTGATATAAATTTAAATTTTCCATTGATAAAATATCTTATTCTTAATGAAGTTAAATAAATGATTAAACACCAACAACAATTGTGTTTTTTTTATACTTTTGAACAATATTATTCAAAATAAAATACGGGTGATGATTCAAACAAGACTAGAAGGGTCGGAGGAGCTCGATTACTTAATTATAATCACCTTGGTGAGAAAGCTTTTTCCTTACTATATAAGAGAGTGAAATCAACTCTAATATATAAAATATTTATCATAATAGTCATAATGTGAATATTATTAAAACTATTATATAATAATTAATTAACTCTACTTATAACATAGGAAGATTGAAGATCCCTTAATAAACATTGGATATTAAAACTAATATTTATTATAATTATTATTCTTATTTTATTATTTTATAATCAAAGATATCACTCTAATAAAATCTTACTTTCAGCAAATATTCCTAATTTATGCATAAAAATTTAAATCAGGGATAGTATATCATGATTTTATTTAGTATATAATCTTTATAAGTTATTTATAAACTAATAGAGGCACTGGGAAAACAATTTAAAAAAAACGACGAGTGTATGTCAAGACATTTATTACAAAAATCAAATTCGCTAATTTTCTAAATTCAATAAAAATCAGCACTTTAAAAATATAAATTCTCTGGCCTAAAACTAAAATGAAATTTCCGAATTCTCAAGGTCTTCAAATGGCTGGTTGGCAGGGTTAATTTACTATCTTCTACTAAGAAGCGAATGTGAATATGATTTCTTATTTATCTCTTAAGAAGAGGCACTAATTAGAGTTATAGGGTGGAGTTGAAATTCAGATTATTTTGTTTACTCTTTAAATTATGCATTAACGCACATTATTGCTTAGAATTCATTAATGATTAAATTTATAAGCAGTTGGTGAGGTGGCATTTAAATTCTTAGCTACAACCCTTATATTCTGCTTGCTTGATAGAGACCCAGTTCACAAAAAAAATTATATTCTTCTTTAACAATTTTCACATAATGTCCCTCTAAAGCGAGATGTTCCGCACTCAATTCCGGCTTATAGTCTGTTCTTAGTTTTAAGATTGAGTAGCTATATACTCTAAAAAAATGGATCTTACTAAAAAAATAACCAAGATATAAAAGTCTTTGAATTACAATCTCTTTCGAATGTTCTAATGGTATTATAAATTAAAAAAATTTCAAATGTCACCCAACTTCGAGAAGTATTTAATTAATTAAATGCTTAATTTTATAATTCATTAAATTGTTAGGTATAATATAAGGAGACAAAATGTGATTAGATGGTTATATTTATTAGGAGTTAGCTCCCTCTAATATATATTGAGGAATGATTAAAAGTATTTACTTTTACTATAGAAATCATCTCTCTAGAATATTAAATTATTTAAATAAAATAGAAATAAAACAAAAAATTAGAGTTTAAGAAAATATTTAATTATATTTTTTATTAGAGCTTAATCATAATCTATATTTAGAATAAAACTTTCATTAGTTTTTAATGTTTTGCTTATATTTAGTTATCAAATTGAATTTTATGGAGATACTTAATAAAAATAAATAAAAATTTTGGGCTTTTTAGAGAGATAAGTTGAAATTTTAAATAAATAA